>JAAEAF010008292.1:0-51080 GCA_011037195.1 Triatoma infestans | reverse complement strand
TAATTATACATCTTTCTTAATTGTATTAATAAGATTTGGCAATTCCCTAATCATAATTCCAAAATTTTATAGCGTAAGGATTATCAATATAATTGTTTTTGTTTCAAAAACATATTCAAAAAATTTGAAAAGTTTTGTCTCATTTTTCTATTGATATTGATATAATGGATTGCTGGCAGCATATCTTGTCTACAACAAAAAAAAAAAAATCAATCGGCTAACTGTGGCCTAACTGCCCCATCTCATGAGACGTAATGCAGCTCTCTTCTACAAGCTTGGGGCGATCAAGATCCGTCTACCTCAACTTCCAGGAGACCTGGAAGGAGAAGTAAGGAAAGTTTTCTGCAAGCATACAAAAGGGCTAGCAAGAATCAATCTAGTCAGACTAAGTCTACAACTCACTCTTGTACTGCCAAGCAAAAGTTTTCCACGAGCATATATAAGGAATAGCCAGACTCAAATAATCAGTCTATAGCTCATTCTTGTACATCCAGTGTTCATGAAAACATCATCATCACCAACACACTGCCACTTCAGTCTGTCATGTTAATACTTTCTCTATCAGTGCTGTAAAGTCCTTGCAGTACTCTGTTTCTAGTTAATATATCAATGTTCAGTCAGTGTTCCTTTTTTCTTGCAAGTTGCAAATGGCAAGGGTATGGCGTGCAACATTTCAAAGCTCGATGCTTGGGAATAAATTCATTTGTGACAAAGCAATTCTCTCAGGGTCAGAGTGGATCAATGCATTAAAACTCAACACCAATCCGTGGTGTACCGGGAGTAGGTGATCAGGCGTCGCATGACGTTGGGATCCTCTGCCGCAGATGCGGCCGAGAGAAGGAAACTCGAGCCCATGTGCTGGGAAGCTGCCCCAACATGTTGCTTGTGACCCGCCGGCACCATGGCGTTAAGAGGAGTATCATTGAGGAGGTACGCAGACATAGTAGCATTTGACAGCAAAGTTGTAACTGCATTGATCTTGGACTCCACAGTGAGGCTTGAGGGCAATGTACCCAATCAAGCAGAACTCATTAACGATGAAAAGAAGGGCAACTACGAAAAATGTGTGCCCTTCCTGCAAGAGAAGTTCAGAGAAGAGTTCGGGGCAAGGTTTCGCGATCTATGGACTTTGGTTTGGTTCCAGGGGAATGAACCCAAAAAATATTCTATCTTTCTTCGACGATTTCGGTATCGACAGCAAGAAACTGACGGTGATCGCAGAGCAAATAATCATTGACTCCCTCGGTATAATTCATAACCACATATATGGTTCATGACTCTGCTGATTGAATGTGTTTCTTTTACCAGATTTACTGTTTTTTGTATTATTGACGTGAATCCAACGAAACAAATTGTTAATTGGTTTTAGGATTGCCTCACCAATATTCTGTTCTTTTGCTGATTAAATGGATGTCATCTTGGTTGATCAGTACGCTGTGTCATTGCAAATCAATTTAGTTGAGCAGCATCGCCGTTCGAGCTGGATAATGTAACTGTCTGTCCAACCTCACAAAAACCTTAATACATTACCTTGTTAGGATTAATCAGTTTTTGCATTCTTTCTAAGATCGGCTCATATAGTAACGAAGAGTTTTTGGTGGTGACCATCTCTAACTAATTGGATATTAAGATTCTTAGAATGTTTGATGACTATAAATTTGTTTCGCATAAAATTATCCAAATAAAATTAAAAGAATGTGTTGGGTATTTCAAATTAAAGGAGAATTAATGTATGTGACATTTAAAGAATTTTGTTCCTTTTATTTGTGAGAAAGAGAATTAGAAAATGACCTTTGTTCTTTCTTTAATTATCGAGCTAAAGTGGACATGGTACAAGTACTTTTATACATAAACTGTGTAAATCTCAACACTTTACACTTTTAATTGCTCAGATGTCCAATATAACAAGTATGCCTGATTTTAACAATTAATCGAAGAATTTAACTTCCACTTAAAAGAAAATATTTTTGAGCCCTTGCGCACGTAATATAATTTTATTTTATTTTATTCACAGAACTTTAATTTCAACTCAATTTTTTTTTATCTATTATTAATTATTTTTTTGTAATGTTAGTTATTCAGACATTTTCTGACATCTAATTACAGCTCTTATTTATATTGCTGAGTATAAGTAAAATAATAGTCTAACAAAAAACAAAAAAAATTTTAGATAATCATGTTACAGTATTATCCCATTTAAATTTATTTCATCTTGTTTAAAGTTAACAATAGGACGGTAAACCAGACAGTCGTCTCTAATGCTTTAATTTATATGTATTTTTTTTAATAATGATAATGTAGCTACATATATGTTTAACATTACTTGTGATAATGTTAAGTTTAACAACTTCAATATTGGTAATGTATGTAAGTTAATTTTTTTTTTTTTTTTGCGCATTACGTCAATTACGGTCATTAGCGCTCTTCAGTTAGTTTCCTTTCTCGAAACGGGTCCGTACGAGCCGGAATGGCACATGCTATCCTAAATGGCATCAACTCAGAGAACCTTGCCCAGCAAGGTAATGTGGAGCCCCAGATTGTTGAATATCTTTCCACACATCCCCTCTTTATTCATCGATCTAATCGACGAGGAGGAGTGAGGAATATTGTTTAGTGCCATCCCTTATCCAACTAGAAACTTTATTTAACTAATAAGTGTGCAAAACTAACTTTCGCTCAATATACGAGTGATCGGTGATCGCAGTGGCTTCTGTGACTCGTACTACATTATATGCATGTTATTTACATATTTCTTACTATATCTTACTTACAATAGTAGCTTTTGACATTATATGACTTATTCTAAGCAGGCTATATTACTGTACAAATATCTGCTTGTCACAAGAAATTCGTATATATTCTGCACCGAATTGAAAACAAAAATGACGATTTTAAAGCCTGGCATCAATTTAATGATACTCTGTGTTGTATTTGTATTTTGTAGGTGTGTTTCTATTTTTGTTTGAATAGTTAAAACTCCAAAATTAGTAAATCCAGGTAGTTCATAATTCTTCTTACGTTCAGGTTTCACAGTACATCCTATAGGGGAAGGTTGTGTTTAAATACTGTAAATCGTAAGAAAAAATTTATTGCTTTTCATGATTATTGGAAATGGTTCAAACATTTTCTTTAAATTTGTACTAATTTATATACCCAAAACTCCTGAGTAAATTAATTTTTGGGGGGAGAATTTGGAGAAGTAGTACCATTAGTTTTTCTCAAATCAACCATCGAGTATTTTTTCTTTAATGTGAACTTTTATTTGAAAAAAAAAAATTCATCACTTGAAGCCTATCAGTATAGGAAAGTTATATGATATCAGATGTTATTGTGGGTTTACTTTGTTCAAAATTGAAGTTATTTTATTATTTATTCGCACCACCTGGCAGTCGTCAAACTAAGCCGAATTAAATGGGATTAAAACCTGTTCGAATTATCCATTCATTATTTATCACAGATTCTAACCTTTTTCTAACAGGTTTCTTTTTTCGTCTTGCTGCCCACGAATAGAAAATACACATTTGTGACCCTTACCTTTAAAAAAATAAAAAATAAAATAAAAAAGAATCATGTGAATTGCAATTCTCAGAGTTTAAGTGTTGAGTTTGCTTAAAAGTAGGAATTTTAGCTGAGTTCTTGGTTGCCTTAAGAATAAATCAATGATATTTAAAAATACAAATCTGGTGTAAACACTCACACGACATGTTCATACTGAAAATTTTACATAGTTTTGATTTTATTATTTGTTTATGCGGGTATTACCCAGTTGATCCGAAATATAATAAAAAAGTCGTATCGATTTTCTTTAAAATCCGATTTTTGGCACAATATTAAATTTTTATTAATACTAAACAGTCGATAGTATATCGTATAATATATTGAAATGAGACTTTCTAGAAAAGCTAAAGTTTCAGATTTCTGAGATTTTCTATATTTGCACACCGACACAGGCAAAGACCAATTTCTGAAACTATCTTTTTCGGACTCAGGGGACCATAAAACATGTATTTCCGGTAAAAACTCAATTTCGGAAAGTTTACACAATCTATTTCTATATTGTTTAAATTAAACTGCACATTGCTTGCACTATGTATTGTTTTAGATGTATTACTATAAGTGGTTTTTTTGGGGCAATGGTTTGTTTAATTTATCCCATACTTGTGAATTATATATATATCTTTTTTTTTCTTCATTTTATATCGAATTTTGTGTATTATTTTGTCCATATACATTCTGTTTGTTTAAGCTTTCACTGGATTTCTTGTAAAAAAAAAATTACCATACCCCGTTTGTATTAAATAAGTAAAGAAATATATGCTTCCTCTTACAGCAGTAAGAGAAAGCAATAAAGCGTGTAAATACTAAACGCAATAAACCAATAAAGACTAATGCATACGCCGCCACGAAACTTCAAGAAAATCGTGATTATCTGGAAAACTCAGTAAATGATACTTCCGGTAATTCGAAAACTTGTATCGGATTCCCTTGAGATATCTAAACAGAATTCAATATTCTGCATACTGCGAGTCCTTTTTTTGAGGATGATTTCTCTTCTCTCTTACTCACTCTCTCTCTCTCTCACACATACACACACACACACACACATACACACTCATAATATGTATATATAGATCTTCTTTCTTTTTTTTAAGACGTCCAAGATTTATTGTTCCCCTGGAACTTTTTAATGAATTGCAGGGCCTGTGGGCAGTGTTTTCTCATTACGCGCAACACTGACCAATGCCGAACAATGGGCTGTAGAGTGTCACGGAAGTGAAAATCTAAGTGGGGAATTACTGGTTTCGAAACCGGAACCACCGCTGGGAGTCCAGCGCGCTACTATAAATATATAGTATACCCCTCCATATAGTAACACCCCTCTTTATAAATATATATACAGGGTGACCAGAGTTATATGCTCCACCCACTTTTTTTTTAAACGGCGGGAAATTTCGAAAAAATAGAAAACACGAATAGAAAATCATTTTTAGTCTAGTTTATTTTCAGTGATTGATCCATTTTTTTATACCCCAATATCCCGAGATACAGCATCCAACTTTTTTTTTTCAAATGGAACATTATATTTTTTTTTGCATATTTTTATAGTACTTGAGCCTCTAAAAAAAAAAAATTTTTTTTAATCGGTTAGGTTTTTCAAAAGTTATGGTAATTTAAAATATGAAAAACAATTTTCAGTTTAATGTCAAAATTACCTTATTTTTTTTTTTAAAGAAGCTGTTCAAACTGGGCACCATCAACGGAAAGGCAAGCCAAAGCTCTGGACTCCTACGCTCTATTTGTAGCAGCACTTGTGGCAAAGTCAAGATCTAGGCAGGCTAGAGTTATTCGACGTTCCAGATCTTCGACTGAAGCCACGGGATTAAGGTTACTGTACACTTCATTTTGTAGATATCCCCACAAAAATGCACAATTTTATGGACTGATGAATCAAAGTTTACCAACAATGGCCTTAATCGTTGGAACTTTAGGGTACTTCCTCATACTCTGTACCTTAAACAAAGCAGAAGAAAATCCACAAGTTACCTTCGCCACATGCCATCAGGTTGTTTTTTCTACAAACGTTTGGTGTGGAGTTTTAGGAAACCAACTAATAGGCCCATACTTCTACAGAGAGAACTTAACTGGTGAAAGGTATCTAACGTTTTTAAGAAACATTTTGCCAGTTCTGCTTGAAGATGTTCCTCTAAAACGACGGCTAGATATGTATTTTCAACAAGATGGTTGCCCGGCACATAATGCGAGAGTTGTTCGACGTTACCTGGACAGAAATTTCCATGAAAAGTGGTTAGGAACTCATGGTCCGATCCAATGGCCACCTCGACCTCCGGACTTAACCCCAATGGACTATTTTTTGTGGGGATATCTAAAAAATAAAGTGTACAGTAACCTTAATCCCGTGGCTTCAGTCGAAGATCTGGAACGTCGAATAACTCTAGCCTGCCTAGATGTTGACTTTGCCACCTAAGTGCTGCTACAAACAGAGCGTGGAGTCCAGAGCTTTGGCTTGCCTATCCGTTGATGGTGCCCAGTTTGAAGAGCTTCTTTAAAGAAAAAATAAGGTAATTTTGACATTAAACTGAAATTTGTTTTTCATATTTTAAATTACCATAACTTTTAAAAAACCTAACCGATTTTAAATTTTTTTTTTGGTTTTTTTTAGAAGCTCAAGTACTATAAAAATATGCAAAAAAAAAGAAGTTCCATTGAAAAAAAAAAGTTGGATTTGCTGAACTCGGGATATTGTGTGTTTTTAAAAATGGATCAATCACGAAAAAACTAGACTAAAAATGATTAAATACGTGTTTTCTATTTTTTCGAAATTTCCTGCCGTTTTACAAAAAATGGGTGGGAGGTGCATATAACTCTCGTCACCCTATATAAAGTTAAAGAGGAGTTAAGAGAACAATACTGCAATACTGCTGACTATATTGTAAAGTAAGCAAACTAACACAGCAATCCATATACTGTATTCTTTCTCTGTATTATTCATCAAGAAAAGTTATATAAAGCAATAATTTTTACTCTCATTATTATTGTGTGTCAACCTGTAGTGCGAGTTGTGTCGATTTGAAATAAAATTCCTCTTTTTAAAAAATAAGTTTTCATTACAAAACTTATAACTGGCGCAGTCGGTAGGACATCTCCGGAGTATTTTTGCAAAATTTTTACAAATACTTCGAATTTTTATTCGTTCACCGGAGCAAGGACATTCAACCAACAACCAAGAGACTATCGCAGTCAACTGGGAGAACCAATACTACAGGAACCACATAATCCCCTTCACAGAGTCGGCAGAGCCAGTACCGAAGGGTTACCAACAACGACAGCAGTATCCACTACCATAAGTCATCGCAAGCATCAGGGCATATGAAGCAGACGATCGTACTGTGAGTGTACTCTAAACTTAAATACTATCCAAAAAATAAAAAATATTTAATTAATTATTAAAAATATCAATTTATTTATTATTTCAAGAAATTTCTTGTTTGAACAAAAAGTTATATAATTTAATCATTTAAAATAACAATTTATACTATTTGTCTAACAAAATTAATTTAACCAAGAATACTACTTAATCTATTCAATTACTAATTAATTAGAATACTATCTAATTTTAAGAATACTATTTAATAAACTAATCTTAAAAATAAAAATGTCTACTACAGAAATTCCAAAATTAGACAAAACTTACATTAATATCATACCAGAATTCAATGGAAATCCCACAAGCCTGAAAGACTTTATTGAGGTATGTGAAGAAATAATTACCCTTTTTGCCGTCAAAACTCCCCCCGATCATGCACAAAATAAATTATTACTCAGAATAATCTTATCTAAAATTGTTTCCCCCGCTAAAGAGCAAATTAGCTCCTCATTTATTAGAACCTGGGCGGACCTTAAACTAATTTTATCTAACACCTTTACAACAGGGAAAGATGACCTGACATTAACCAGGGAACTCTGTACCTTAACACAAAGCAACAAATCCTACCTTGACTTTTACAAAGAAATTAAAGAACTTACTAACCATTACACAAGTTTCATATTTACTAACAAAACAGACAACACAGAAAGACAAATCCTTATTGAAAATTTTGAAAGACTAGCGCTCAGACAATTCTTGATTGGAATCCGAGAACCAGTCGGAACATCCATTAGAGCCAGAGTCCCTAACACTCTTAATGAAGCCTATCAAATTTTAATTAACGAATTTAATCTAGACCCCAATAAATTCTATACACCAACCCGAAAACATTTAACGAATCCTCCTAATACACAAAGATACAAACCTCAACCTCAATTTATTCCACCTAACAACACACAATTTACGCCACAGGCTACATCACGATTTTTACCAATACGAAACGGACCCAACCAGCAAAACTCTTACATTAGAAACGTTCAACACCAAAACTCTTATACTAAAAGCCTTCCCTACCGCAACCTACACCTATGTCTATAAGTACCAGAAACACTACCTTTAGACCAAATCAACCTAAACAAGTCACTTACGGAAGACCCATTACAAGACAAAATTACACTTTCGAGGAATTAAACAACATAGAATCTGTGGAAAACACAGAAACTAATGAGCCAACACCACCTGAACAAGCACCAAATTATTTTTTAGAGAACACCCAGACATCACACGAAGTTACTTAACCAACATAAACAACGCAACCAGTGAATTACCGTACATACTCAACGACGGTAATAATCTGAAAATCCTTATCGACACCGGCAGCACAAAATCCTTCGTCAACCCCGAAATTGCAAAAAAATATTACAAAAACTCAATAGCGAAAGACCCATTTCAAGTGACCACAGCTCATGGCACATCGACCGAAAACTATAGCACCACCATACCACTAAGCCAATTATTTAAAACAAAAAACTTAACACTAAAATTCTACTTATTTAAATTCCACCAAAACTTCGACCTACTTCTAGGACTTGACAATCTCAAGTTACTACAAGCTAACATCGATCTCAACCAAAACTTACTGACTACCCCCAATTGCAAAATAAAAATTAATTATAATAACAAAACTGCAGAGAAACATATAAACCATACCGAGACGTACTTAATCGACAGTAGATCAGTGCAACGTATGAAGATTCCGATAAAAAACATAAAACAAGGAGACGCTATTATTTCTTACACTAAATTTAAAAACTTGGAAATACCCGAATGCCTAGTAAACGTGAAAAATCATGAAGCATATTGCACCATCCTAAACCCTAGAGACGAGACAGTCAGACTAACCCTAAATGCACCTATAGAAGCAGAAAGTTTCATTAGTACAGAAGTAAACCAACTAAGTAATCTAAATCTCTTCGACCACAAGAAACTGACGTTCGACATAAACAAGATCAGAATTGAACTACATGCCAATGAGACACAACCCATCGACGACAGACAAAAGGAAATTAATGACGTAATAAACGAAATCATGGACGAATATAATAGAACCAACCAAAATAATCCCACCGAATCTGTAGCTGTTAACGTAGAAGAAAACGACGGAAGCGACAATACAGCACACTCCAACGCAAGAAGTAATACCGACATTAACATCCCAATAATAGACGGACCCGTGAACCACGGTAGTAACCAAATAATTATCTCCGAAGTAGAACACAGCCCAGCCGAACCAATTACCTTAAACCTATTCAATAACAAACAAAGACTCATCATCCAATTCTCCATTAACAATTTCGAAACAGAACTAATTACATTTATTAGAGAGAAAGTAATCCCCAAAAGTAGATACTGCCTATACTTCGAAACTGACATATATGAAAAATTCTGTACTATTTTATTTAAACACTTTAGAAACTCCGAAATCAACTTCGTACGTTATACACAAAAACTTATAGACGTAATAGAAGAGGATGAAATGAAAGAAATAATCGAAAAATACCACATTAGTAAAACCAATCACCGCGGGACGACGAGACTTACACACGAATAAAAAACCTTTATTACTGGCCAAATCAAAAAGAATCTATACAATCTTACATCAACCAATGCGAAACATGCCTAGTAACAAAATACGAACGAAGACCATTAAGACTCGAATACAATATCACTCCTACATCCACAAAACCCTTGGAAACTCTACACATTGACACTATAACTCTAGACAACAAAAAATTCCTAACATTAATATGTCCTTTTAGTAAATATGCTCAAGCATACCCCTTAAAATCGAGCCAAGGAATCGAAATAGTTAACAAATTAATAAAATATTTCAGTCATCACAACATCCCTAAACAAATTATTACAGACAATGGCCTCGAATTCAATAACTCACTAGTAAAAGAATTACTTAACTTACATAAAATACAAGTACACTTCATCTCAACGCAACACCCAGAATCTAATGGATCAATTGAAAGATTTCACTCTACCCTAATCGAACACATTAGGCTATTTAACAATCAAGAGGAATACAAAAAAGAATCAATCGAAAACAAAGTCAAGTATGCAATCATTGCTTACAACAACACTATACACACTGTGACTAAATTAAAACCCTTTGAAATACTATATGGTAACCTAGACAACGATTCACCCTTCAATATAAACTTAGAATTACAGTTAATTAACAATTACATAGACAAACACAAGGACAAACTAAAACTGTTATACAGAAACGTAAACGAAAAGAACATTAAGGCTAAAGAAAATACCATCGGGAAACTGAACAGAACTAGGACCGATAAACCTACAAGAATTACCAAAAAAGGTGTACATAAAAAACAAACAGAAACAAAGTAAACTCAAAAATTTGTACAAACCGGAGAAATTGATAGAAGTAAGCGAGAACCTAAAAACAGGCAAGATCGCCCCACAACATTCTAATACTAGGGAAAAGATCCACCTCTCAAACACTCGAAAATTCGGAAAACCAAATTTTCCGTTCGATCCAGGACCCTCTACCTCTGAAGATTAATATCGAGACTTCGGATCAATGACATAAGCAAGAATAGGCATCAATTAGAAAAGGATTGAATTAAATAGTAAAATTTATAATTTATAATAATGGAATAATTTAATAAAATTTATAAAAAATTTATAATAGTAAAAATAATTAAATAATAAAATTGTTTATTTTATGAAATAACTTAGCTAATAAAAAAAATTTATTGTTCGCTGAATACGAACAAACAGTAATATAAGTAATATAAACGAGTTCAAATGAAACGTTAACTGAAGCGAGTTAATAGAAAATAAAACGTTCCCTGAATACGAACCGTGAGAAAAAATAAAATAAAATAAAATAAAACGTTCACTGACAATGAACCCAAGTAAATAAATATCATATTAAATAAATAAAATCAGCAGACCTAGCTAATAAGACACTTAATGAGATATGTAATAAGATATTTAATAAAACCTAGAGAAATAATATAGAATAAAATAAAATTAAACTCAATAATAATTAATTCTCTAACTAGTTAGAATAAATTAATAAACAATTAGATATTAAGTAAAATTACGGCTTTACATTGTTACAGAATTCTAATCATCTGTCAAAGCCTACAATTCGACAACATTAGTAATTCTAGCGGAACAATTATGATAGACTTAGAAACTACGAAAATACAAACTTCTGACTACCAAGTCTACTACTACTACCCTCTCCAAGAATTAAAACTTGTATACACTAAGCTTACTGAAAATAAAGAAAACATACTCAAAAATCTAACCTTAAGTCAATCTACTCGATCAATCTCCAATTTCGTAAAATTACTAGAGTACAATTCAATCAAATTAGAAAACAAATATAGACTACTATTTTCTACTAGACATAAAAGAGGACTAATCAACGGATTAGGAGCCATCCTAAAACAAATTACAGGAAACCTAGACTCCAAAGACGGAGATAAATATAACGACCTATTTAAACAAATTGAAGATAACCAACTTAAATTAAACTCACAGAACAAAAACAACCAGCTATACTTCCAAAAAGTCACTGAAGAATTCAACAAACAAATTAGTACTATCAAATCAAACGAAATGATCATTCAAAGTGAAATGATGAGATTCAAACAATTCATAAACAATGAAATTGACTAGGACTCCTATTACCAGACGGTGATTCTACTACAAATATTAATCCAAAATACAATCGCTATCACCACACACTCCTAGAAGAATTAGAAACTTCCTTAACTTTCTGCAGCATTAACACACTGCACACTTCTATAATACACCCTAGCATCCTCTTAGAACTGATAAACATACTTACTCAAGGGTCAACCCTCAAACTAGAAAATAATTGGGACCTAAACAAATTAATAATCGCCACTGTAGACCAACTAAAGAAAAAATCATCTTCATACTAGACATCCCTATCTTTGAGACCAAAACTTATAATCTATACCAAATATCCTTTCTACCTATATTTAGATCCAATGAATTCTTGATGATAAATAGGAATAAGATTATAATCACTAAGGATAATGATAAAATTTTTAAGGTAACAAATTGTGTAAATTGTCAAACAATTCATTATTGTAAGTATATGTTCAAATTAGAAGACACTTGTCTTAAGGATATTGTAAACAATATAGGTGTTAAAAATTGTGAATACCATAAGACAGATGTACATTTTATGGTCTATCAATAGAAAACAGCAATACTCTAATAATTGTCAACCCTGATGAAAGAAATGTAAATGTAAAATGTAATCACGAATTATTCAATTTAAAAAAGAAAGGCATTTTTAAAGTCAAAAATGACAATTGTATAATTAATAATAAACTATTTCAAAACCAATCTTTGGGCAGAGAAATTGTCATGGAATACAGTTACAATCTAGAAAAATTAGAACTTAACAATCTAACAAAATTGCACCTCAACGACCTACAAGAAATAAAAATTTTACCCGCTAAATTAGAAGAAATTCGAACTAACAATCATAACCATGTTAATCTCCTTTTAGGACTCAATCTTATAATTTTGTACATTACTTTGATTGCTGTAATATATTTTATAATTAAAAATTTTTGTAAAAAATATTGTAGGAAAAATGAACCAACTCCCGAAAGCGGAAATTGCCCACCGCAAATTTCCCTCTAGGAGGGGAGGAGTTAAGAGAGGAGTTAAGAGAACAACACTGCAATACTGCTGACTATATTGTAAAGTAGGCAAACTAACACAGCAATCCATATACTGTATTCTTTCTCTGTATTAGTCATTAAGAAAAGTTATATAAAGCACTAATTTTTTGCTCTCATAATTATTGTGTGTCAACCTGTAGTACGAGTTGTGTTGATTACGAATTTCTTTTTTTAGTTGTGTTGATTACGAGTACGAATTTCTTTTTTTAAAAATTAAGTTTTCATTACAAAACTTATAACTTATATATATATTTTCAAAACATTTGTTCCTATGCAGGAGATTTCTAAACCCATATATGCCGGTGACAATTGAATATAATTGCTGAATAAAAACAAAACTTTATTTCATTTAAAAAGAAAAAAATGAAAAGTAACTTACTTTAATAAATTAAGCTCCCAATCTGCTGCCAGAGGCACTCTCCTGTGTCTAATAGTCCATTACCTCGGACACTTACAAATTGCTTCTGTTTATGAAAAGTTAACGGACCAAGAAAATGGAGTATTAAATCTTAAGAAGTCGTTTATTTCATAAATCAGATACTGAATAGCCCGATAGATCACCAGCGACCGACTTTAATTTCATACTTTGAGAATTAAATTCTGATTCATATATGTATATAAAATATCTTCAACTAATAGATGAGAAGATTCTAGAATAACTGAGAGGCGAAGGATTCTGGATTGGAGAGTGTGGGTTCGCTCAAACTGGATCGCTTAGGGTTTACCCTTCGTTTCCAAATGAACATTAATGGTTAAATTAGTCTTATGATAGAATACTTTACATCTAAATTTAGCCGGGCTGACATTGTAAACTTTGAAAATGAATCATTTATATCGTCGAATTTCTCGACCATTTTTCCAGGAGGTGCCCTACAACTTGGTGGCTTTGCTGGATTATTGAAGCATAAAACGGCAAAAACAAGCTATTGTTAGGAATAATTTGGCGAGGTTATTTGGTCTTGAAAATAATTTCTTAACAAAATTTAGAGGCTAGCTGTAATAATATAGAGATAATATTCAAAAATAGTAATATATTTAATTATTGCGGTGCTGCTCTTGAATTATAATAATTTATTACTAATGAATACTAGTACTTATGAAAGCGATGTTAGTAGGAATAATTTTAATAATTATTACAATTAAGGTAACAAGAATAATTAGATTTCTGTTATTTCTAAGTTTTACTTTCTTCTACTTTAAAAGAGAATATGTTTGTTTTATAATTTTTAAATAGTAGCAGTTGTGTGTATTATATTAAAATTGTTTATGCGTAAATACTTGTAATATGCAACTCTCTCTGTGTGCCAATATTGACTAGAAAGATATAATAAACAAAATAAAAAAAATCTGGTGTGAAACACACACACAACTTTCTCTTACTCCAGTTTTCAAAATTGTGATTGACAAATTTTGTATAGTTAGTGCACCAAATTTAATGAAATTCGTCAGACTTGGTCGAAATTCGTCGAAAACTGAAAAAACTTCAGTAAAAGCGCACTTTTGGTTTACTAATTTTCTTGAAACTTGGAATTTTAGCAATCTATTTATTTTTAATTAATTTTGTTTGCATGGTAGAATTGTATAATCAAATATGACAGCAAATTAGAGAAAAACATAACCCCACCCCTCCCTCAAGAGTCCCCTTAAATGACTTTACCATTAGAAATGTTTTAAATAAAAGTTGTAGATCTTTGTATGTGTAGTTCACATTCCTAGTTTTAGCGATTATCATTGGAACCTTTTTGGAGAAAATATCAGAAAACTGAAAAATACAGTTCAGTAAAAACGAGCTTCTGTCATCCGATTTTTTCAAACTCAGAATTTCAATAACATATTTTTATTTCAAATTAATATTATTTTGATGACAGAATTGTATAGTAAACTGAAATAGCACTTTACAGGAAAAACCTAACGGTCCCACCTCTCCCTCAAAAGTGCGCTTAAATGAATTTTCCCAGAGAAATGTTTTAAATAAAAGTTGTAGATCTTTGTATGTGTAGCTGATACAACTAGTTTTAAGAAAATGGTTAGAGCCATTTTTTAAAAAAAATCGCAAAAAAGTAAAAAAAAAAAATTTAGTAAGATGGTACTTCCGGTTGAAGAATTTTGACATATAACCTACTGTGGGATCCCATGGTGATACCTAAACGGAAAATTAAGTTTGAACTTTCTACGATTTTTTTCGTTTTTGAGCTATGCTGTTCACATACATAACATTGATCATTTTCTAAAAACCACTTTTTTGGACTCAGGGGTCCTTAAAACGGACATTTCCGGTGATAACTGGATATCAAAAATTTGGCACAATTACAATACTTCCTCTAATACTAGGAATAAGAGAAAGTAAAAATAATATTGGCAAAAACTTTAATTTTATTTCATAATATCAACAAATCTTATTTAAATATTAATATAATGAATCTGCCTAAATATTCATTTAAAACCCACTTAAGGAAATCAGCTATGTTCGAATTTAGAATGTAAAAAGAGTTTGACATTCCAAATTTAGCGTATACGGCACACTATTCACACAATGCCATCAATGACAACGAGCTAATTGAATCAAATCATTTCTTATTTATAGCCACAGCTTGTCACAATGTTGGTAGTATATTGAGATTTTTTTTATTATTACCTGTCACCTGTGAGATAGCTTGTTCTTTTTTAAGCAAATAATGAATAAAATGTTTACAATTTCTATTTTTATTTTCTTATTTCTAAATATAACTCACCAATCTGAAAAAAACGTATTTCTCTAGCAATATTGAAATTCTGGTCACACCAACATGTCCCTAAAACAAATATTTGGTTGAATTTTCAGTTTTATGTATTTTTATGCATCGATTTATTTGTTTATCAGAGAAACATTTCCCTTTATTTGCTTTTTTTTCTCTTGTGTTTAATAAATATGTACAAATTTTTATAAAGAAGTCATTCCATGTTCTTCTTTACATTAGCAAAGATCGTAAGTAATGGATACACTTCCTTTACACTTTCTAGTGAATATTTAAAACGGAGGAATAGGAAAGTCCTCTGAGGATCTCTACCCACCATCGAATAACGAAAATAAATAAATAATGCAACCTGGTGGTTTACCAATAAATGATAACTCTCTGTACACCTATTTTAGTCAGTCCGTTTACTATCTGTGGAAGGTTTTATACAATTGCAGTTATAAATTTCGCTTAAATGAATAAAAAAAACAAAAAAAAAAATACTCCTATAAGGTTATAGGAATAAATTTTCCTACTTAGTGTAAATTTTCGTATGCTTAAACAGTTGCGATTATTTAATCGAGAAAAAAGTGGGGTTTTCAGTTGTGTTTGATTATGAAAGGATATGTTACGAACAAAATGTTTCATATAAATTCAAATTATCTTATTAAAAAAATTATTATTATTTTTCATTCTACTAAAAGAGGAAAAGTTATTTTTAGAATATAAAATTTTAAAAAAAAAAAAGACTAGATAATTAAATATTACGTAACTTCAGGGTTTATGAATATAGGGGGGGTTGGTTCTACACTTGCAGCAGTTTATAAATAACACTTATTACATGAATATCAAATTATAACAAAATTAATGTAATAATTAATTGGTATATACTGTGGTTTAGCGATGATAATAAGAGTAAATATGATAATAAATCCAGTGTATATATGTATCTATATACGAGTATATGTGTGTGTGTGTGTGTGTGTGTGTGTGTGTGAGATCTAGTTGAATATCACATGTTTATATATAAGGGCAGTGTTTAATTAATAAACAAGGCTTGCAAATCCACATGTTCTAATAACAAGTGTAAATAAAGAGGTTTAATGTTAATCACAATTTTAATAGTGATTTTATTTTGGATTTTATCCACTAAAATGGATATTGTGAAAATGTAATAATTATTATTATGTAACAAGTTATAAATTGTTTTCTTCTTCAATAGAATACAATGATAAAACGAAGTTTTCAATAGACAATAGTCGGACGAAGTTTATAATTTAATACAATAGTCGGATTATTAAGGGTTATTAAGGGTCGGTTTATTAAGGGTCGATTGACGTGTTTTTTTAAATCTGATTAAAAAATCTGTTGTAAAAACACACACAAACTTCTCTTACTCTAATATTTATCAGGATATTAATGGACAAATTTTCTTTAGATTTTATTTTTTTAAATACATTGTTGCCGTTAACTAAAGAAGTGGTGGAGGATCGCACATTGAAAATCTTGGTTTTCGGACCCAGGTAGCCTCGTTTATATTATATAATATATATTATTATTATTATTTCCAATTAAGGGTGGGCACCGCAGCCAACAAAGGCTTATTGTGTCATACCCGATAATTTCTAGTTGGTGAACTCTCCCCTCCTGAGGAGTTTTAAGGCTTTCAGCACCAGATCATTTTGCGTCACTATCTTCTCAGGAAAACACCGTGCCAAAGGTTTCGTATCGCAATTTAGTTATTGCAACGCAATCAAAGAGCAGGTGAGGGGTTGTTTCCTCCTCCTACTCCTCCTCCTGACACAGTCTGCACAAGGGACTTCGAGCTTATGAGTGCAGATGCCTCCTGAACCTACCATAACCCGTAAATAGCCCCTTCACCAGAAAAATCTGGGTTCCTACCCAGGCTAAGGGACATATTGGTTCTTCACAGTCCTGGCATCATCCTTTTACTGAGTATGGCACCTGGGTTCCCCCTCCAGAACTCCTCATGCTTGCTTCGAAGCCAATCTCCGATTGCTGCACGGACCGTTCCACCGGTTATCCCCAGGACAGGCTCTGGCCAGTTGATCAGCTGTCTCATTACCCTTAATCCCTGCATGTCCAGGCAGCCATATCATTTGTACCTTATTGTGCCTAGAGAGTCTCGTCAATGCCTCTCGGCATTCCTTAACTAGGGATGAGGTAGTTTTGTAAGCCTCTAGGGCTTTCAGTGCAGCGTGACTGTCTGAGCAAATGCATATAACTTTGTCCCTTAGAGCTCTACGCAGGTTTCCTCGGCACAGACCTTGATGGCGAACCCCCCTCAGCGTGGAATATTGTGGAATATCTGCCCAGCGTCCTCTCAATAAGTACCTGCGGGATCACTCCACACTCTCCTGCTAGGGTCACTAGCCTCGGTTATATTGTAGGCCGTATGACAGCGTTACAATCAAACCCACAATTACTAGATACACAATTTAGAGATAAAGATACCTTAGTCATAGTTCATAGTTCTCTCAGATTCCATTTACAAATATTTCAAATAAAAATAATGTTACGTCTGAGTAGTTAGAATTCCATCTTTAAACCAAAATGGTTGATGGCTTTTTCGAAGAAATTCCAAAAAAAAACTATTTATGATTGTGGGTTTCCTCTGTTTATATAAGTCTCACAGTTATGTTTCTTTTATCAAATTGTTTCTCGTAGGATTTTTGTACATCCAAAGCGGATGTGAATTTAATGCTTATGAATTTGATTAATCCTGTATTTTAGTGGGTTTCGTGTAACTAAATACTTTATCTGGTATTTTATCCGTCGTATCATGCATGTTCATTTGTTCATTTGTTCCATTTTGTTTCCTAGGAACAAAATGAATATGCATGCTACGACGGATAAAATACCAGATGTTATCCAGCATTGCGGACCCCTCCACATTTTCATTAATGCTTTGTGTTTAAACCTCGGAATGCGAATTACAGTCCACTGCCGGTGGCGCCGATCCAAGTTTCTGTGTGTGAAACTAACCCTGGTGCAAGTGTGTTTCAACTACACATATGGTATAATGGATGTGTTGGGTGGAGAGAATTTGGGTCTGGTGGATGATATACGAAGACTGGGTTAACACTAATTTATTGAACACTAAAATTGAACTACGTATAATAATAAAAGACACAGTCTGCCTGGACTTTACAATAGAGAGAGAATGGTTTAGGTAGAGTGGTATGAAAATGACACGAAGAGAGTGGCGAGATGATGAACTGTAGTGAACTATATTGTACTGTATCGAACTGTATTCTCATGGACTGTCCGTTGCTTTCTCCCACTCCAGTCCGAGAAAGTAGTTGGGTTTGTTTCTCTCCTCTTTACTCTCTTTGGTTGCTGATCTTTCTTTGGTTGCTGTTACAATGGTATGTTTATCCACATGTTTCTGGTGCGAGGCTTTTTTCATATCTGACGTTAATTTTTTTTATTTTTTATTTTTATATAGGTGCGCAATAGTAACGCCCTTCGCATCTAATTTCACTTGTTCATATATTGTTGCCTTTTTTTTTTTTTTTTTCAAATCATAGCTAATCTTATAGCATTATTAAAAATTTAAAACCTAATCCACATACACGAACTTTACTCACAATCATTGTTCCTATTCGCTCAAGTTTCGAAGTGCCAATCCCGCCTGCAGGCCCATACTTACAGGAATTACAGTTGATTCCAAGTACAGTTGATTTATTAGATGATCAAACGATGTTACCACCTCTGACCGACCGGCATTGGTCCCTGCTCTTCATTCGAACGCCAATTCAATTGCACCTACTTTTCTAAACCTAAATCTACCTTGTTCATTCTAGCTAATAAATACATTCATCCAAATAAATACTCTCACTCCATATAGAGTTGCCTAGCCATACAAACCACACAATTCACGCTTTTTTTATCTACATTATAGAGTAGAGTACTTGATATCCCTCTACTCCAGTTTATCGTAATCAGAAGTAAACATTGCATTAGAATGATATTTCTGGCAATGTGATTTTGAAAGAATCCTTTATGTTAAATCGTACGTATTTTCAAATGGATTTTCAAGATTGCAATTTCTCTGATTTTTTTTTTCCTTTGCAATTTTAGATTTCTCATACAAAGTAAGTGGTTAGTATCGAAAACAGAGATATCCCTTTTCGGTGAAATACTGACTTTTGAAATCTAATAAGTAGTAAATCTGACACTTCTTTGCGAGGAAGGGAAAAAAGGAGATCACAAATAAGTCGATATTGGAAAATCCATAATTTCTTCAATAGTTTCGTTTTAAACATTGTGATGCCTTAACTAAAATTATTACGGCTGTTACTACTTTTAGTCGTAATATCATATGCTGCATTAATGAAAAAATACTTTCTTCGGAACCCCCAGCCACTTGTAACACAGTGTAATAAATATATTTTATTGTGAACTAGTTATTGAAATAAAGCTATATTTAATTTGTTAACAAGACAAATATATCATTAACATCTAATTATTATTATTATTATTATTATTATTATTATTTAAACATTAATTCACATTTTTCAGTAGTGGTGAAAATTTTCATTTTTAATGGTTTAAATTTTCATTTTCATTTGTAATAAATTTTATATGCAATTTTATATGTGTTATACAGGATGTAAATAATTTTTCTCATTTTTTTTGTTTTTGTTTTGTTTCAGGTATTCTAATCACATGATTATGTAGAGACGACTGGGGATTGAGGAAATAGAATGAGACAGGTGGGCCATTTTCAATTATTTAAAGTTTACCTATATTGATATAAGTGGATTACTGTGTAAAATCTCAAAATGTAAAATACTTGTATTTTATATTTAAAAGCGGTAAATTGTAATTTCAGTATTGATTAAAATTTAAACTTCGATATTTTGGTTATTAATAGAACTCTAAAATGTGTACCAATTCTTCCAGCTATTTCAATATTATGACCTTTCACCTTTCAACTTTACAAATTCCAATTAATTTTCCATTTCAGTGGGATATCATTTGTAATTTTTATTTAACTCAATCAATCAAGTGTCACTTTTCTTTTTTTTTTTTTTTACTTTTTCCCCTTATATTTATCAACTCAACTGTACTTGCAGTTTAATGGATTGATCGAGCTAATTATTTTATAAAAATTGGAAAGTCAAATAACCGGCCCGATGTATGGATCCAACCATCCAAATCACAGTTACAGTTAAGGTCCTTGTCGAAGTAACTCAGGTTATTTAACTAATACAACAGTTAATTATGCTAAGGTTTTTTTTATCTAAAACTATAACAATGAGCAAGCTGAATAACATGTTGTGGAAGTTAAAGTAAATTATGCTCTTGGTAGAGACAGAGTTCCAATGAGTTATATAAGAATGCACCAATTTAGGTCTTTGATGAATGCTTTTGATTAATTGTAATGATGCATTCTTTCCTAACTATTATTTTGTCTTCTTTACAAGATAAACCAACCTTCAACATAATCTCAATCTATTGAGAATTATCATTTACTTGAAAAATTATTTTCGGACATTTTGAAACGTGGGCTGATTGAATAGATGCTTAGAACATACTTCATGAATTTCCGTCGGACAGTATAGGTTACAAAAGGCCAAATATTTTTCTTTATAATAACATTATTAGTTTGCCATAGCTCAGACTGGCCAATTAAGGTCTCATACATAAATATGATCTGCTGTATATCTGCCTAATTTGGATATTTCAACGAAACTAATCAATAGTGTAGTAGTAGGTCTTTTGCTTTTCAATTGCAGCAGTAAGGAATAAATAAAGGTCGAATAAGATTTTCCAGGTAGTGGTGGAAGTAAACCAAGGATGTCTAATATGCCTGGTTTGGTTTAACCAAACTACTTAGTTTGGTTTAAAATTATTTTTCCGATGAACCAGATCGTGGAGTAAATATAGAATGCATAAAAAATGTTGTTGGAATAGGCTATTCTGGAATACAAGTTGAAGAGTAATGTTAATCCCAAACTTTACTCATTTACTCATCGCCCTTACTGTTTACAGTAAATGTGGTATAATGTGCGATGAGTGATAATAGGGAACCGAGAAAATTAGCGGTAGTAGCTATTTATTAAACCAGTATTAACGAGAATGGCTCAGATGGTGAAATAAATCTAATAAGAAGCTAATAAATAATAAACTAGATGGCACCAGTTTTTATTAATTTCAGAAAACTATTGTTGTTAATCAAAATTTTTAAACTATAGGAAATGGCTAAAAAAAAATAGTTTTAAAAAATTCAATTTTCCTTGTTTAAATTTTCCATTAAAGGATCATTATTTATATATTCAAAAATTTCAAGGTAGGTAAATTAATGATAAAAGTTTGGTCCGACATGGTTAACTTATAAACCATGGCTAAAGGTTAGTGCGTTCTACTGTACTGTAAATTAGCAAGTGCTTCATTATTTTCTGAAAGAGTGTCCTTTTTGGCGGAGTTCATATTACGATATTTTGGCTCGCTATAATATAATATATAGAGCTATTAAATGGTGTTGACTTGTTTGTGTTTATTAAATTTGTGCGTCATTTACATAGTAAGCTGATAATCAGCAAATTTAGCTGAATAAGATAAGTATATTTTACGAGTTAATTTGTAGACAAACATTTATTTACAATACAATACAATAGACTTACATTTATACTTTCCCTAATATTAATTTCAGATTATTACTGTTGTTAAAGTAATTCTTATTTAATAAAAAGCATGTTGAATGTTACAGTTTATTGATAAGCATGTTTATTGTCTGCTGCAAGCATACTGTATATTCGCATTGTTTAACGGACTGGTTCTGACCGAGGAACCAAGATAATTATTTTTTTGGAACTTTTTGTTTGTATTGCAAACGTAAATAAATAATCTAATTCTTTTATTATTTTTCTATAACATGTTTTTGAACAAATCTCCTCCATGGTATTAATTTATGGAACAACTTCGTTAAGCCAATTATTCAAATTATAAATTTTTCTTTAAACATTTGGAATAAACGATCTGTTATTATGCTATTTTTACTTTCTCCTACAGTGAGAAAGTACTGCGATCTTGCCACATTTTCGAAATTGAGTCTTCACCGGAAAAATATGTTTTGAGATAAGAAAAAATTCTGGTGTGAAACACTCTCACACGAATTTCTCGAATTATTACATTTCAATATTTTCGAAGCAACCAGAAAATACACGTTGTCGCTTTTGACACAAGCACTCTTATTCTTTTTTTTTTTATCCATGCGGGCAATTCTTCTAACATTCTTGTATGAAGAATGACCTTCATGTATCAATTTCCCAATACTCATTGAGTTTTATTTATTTATTTATTTTATTTGCAGCCTGTGCCCCTATTAATTACAGGCTTTTAGTAAATCACTGCAATCAATATTCATACAATTAACATAATATTTAAATATAATAAATTTTTGGTGAATACTAAGCTTTTTATAATTAATTAAAAAATGAATTTCTTATTACAATCACTTCAGTAAGTATAGACATCAAATAAATCAATTAAGTAACAAAGTACTGTTCTTTTAATATTAATATGTAATTTGTTCACAGCAACTCTAAGTTCAAAGAATTGATAACATTAATAAATTGATCAGTAAAGTCAGTGTGCAACCGCGTTCAGTAAGTGGCCAGCCTCTTCCTTGCATCACCACGAAGCGAATTAACTTCGATCGTGGCTGGTCAAAAAGTGGACAGCCGAACAGTATATGATGTCAAGATTGTGGACCTGAAACTCGCAAAGGCGATTAGGACTTTCAGTAATGTGAAATCGGTTTAGGCAATTCGCTTCTTTTTACCAAGACCTGTCAATACCATCGACAACTTGTTACAATGAAACAATTTCATTTTTACTCTTGACTGTACGCTAGGGAAAAACATTTTAGTTGTTTCTCCTTGCGGTGTTAGCCGCCACTCTTGTGCTCAATACTGAAGCTGACGAGTCTTGCCTGCCTTTTTACGTAACTCAATGGAACTTTCATAAAACATACTGGTAGCACGGTGTCCAATGCAGCTTTTTAAGCAAGTTGATCGGCCATTTCATTGCCGGCGTTGCCTCTATGTACTTTCACCCACTTTAAACTAATATTCCATTGAGATCATTTCTCAAGCTTTTTAGCAACATTCGTATGTCTTCAGCGGGTTTTGTTGTGGTTGTGACTGTTATTGATGATTGCCAGTGAAGCCTCGCTGTCGGTGTTAATAATAGCATATTTCTTTGTAGTTAGAGTAGCCGCTGATTGTAGCCATTGTAATACTTTCAAAATGGCTAATAGTTCGCCTTGGTTATTGGTGCACCAATCACTACCTTAAACTTCTGTCTATGAATAACTTCATCCAAATTGTTTTGAAACACCACCAGAGCACAACTTATTTGGTCATCAAGTTTACTGCCATCTTTAAAGATGTTATACGAGGGAATACCATGGAATTCTTCTCTGATTAAGGTAGAAATTGATGGATGAGGCCATTTGTCCACAGGAACTGGAATATCCAGTTCATATTGAGGACAAAACAAACCTGGGATATCAAAGCTATTTTTAAATGTCATATAAACATCGTTCATTTCCATTATTTTAATGCCAATTGGTATTATACCAGCCAGTAATGTGATAGAATAAAACGAAATCGTTCTAAAACCATTAATGATTCTAAGTGCTACTCTTCGTTGAACTCTTCTCAATTTAAGTACATTATTTTGTTTACTAAGAGCAGAACACCGAACTGAGGCTGCATAAGTTATAATCGGTAGGATAGCCCCTTCATAAATGATCTCCAATGCACCACTACCCAAATCCCAATAGACTTTGGCAGAACAAGAAAGTATATTTATTATCCGGAATGACTTTTCATAGACCTTTTGTACCTGCACATTCCAGGTTCACTTTTTATCAAACCAAACTCCAAGCAACTTCATTTCCTTCACTGTTGGCATTAATTTTCCCACAAGATAAACATTTATTGGAGCAGGATTTCTTTTATTTGTCACGTGTAATATCTGTGATTTGTTAGCATTGAAATGTATTTTATTTTTAATTGACCATAATTCAATCAGATGTGTAGTTTGATTAGCCAGCATTGCAAGTCATATTCAGTTTTGGCCGATATCACCGCCAGAAAATCATCGGCAAAAGCAAAGACAATTACTCCCAAAGAATAATTTAATTTCAAGAGAGAATCATACATTATTATCCAGAATCCTGGTCCGCAACAAGATCCCTGCGGACAACCTTTTTCAGCTTGCTGGGTGACGGAAAATGCTGCAATGTTGATTGTAGCAAAACGTTCTGAACGTTTTGTTAGGTGTTGATTGGTAGTAAACGGCCATACACGTTGAATACTCATTGAGTGCATCTTTGAAATTCCCCGCCATGTTAAAACTTTCCAAATAAACATGAAATTGGCCCATTTCCCACGTCCAGTAAATTTTCTTTTTCTTTCCTAATATCTGAATGTTCAAGATTATGTTTAACATTATCAAACTCACTTCTACCTCTATCTATGCCATATCACCCAACAATACTCCAATTCTTTCACTTACATCTTTATCTGGTGGTTTCTTTTCAGGAAGTATATCCCTGGGCATGTTTCATCCATCGAAATCAAGAAAATCACAAAAGCTTTATATAAATTAAAAAAATGAAGAAAATTACGGTCATAAAAAATCCAATTAAAATAATAAGTAAAAAGGAAAAGTTTAACAGAAATATTAGAAAATAAAGTAATGAAAAGAAATTAAAAACTAGAAGCAGGGTTAAATTTGGCTACAGAGCGGAACGATGTGCTCAGTACGAAGGTTTACCGGAAGCTGAAAATAAATACATGTCTTAAGATCCTCTGGGAGCAAAACAATTTTTTTTTTATACATTTTTATTGATTTTTACAACTGCAAAGTATTATATGCAATAAGTGAATCAGATAACACCTGAATAATGTGTGGGTTGGCTGAAGGCCGCAGGCACGCATGACCTGATCTACAAGAACAACTGTCATCCAGCGATGGCACTAGTAATAAACCATTAGATTGGGGACTCACGACTCCAATAAGATAGCCCACTACATAAGCAAATGATCGCGAGGACATTGACGCTTCAGTCGTCATGATGGGTTAAAGGAGAGAGTTGTGGTTGAGAAGGCTTGGATTAGTGAATTTGAATGAGAGGATAGTTGGGAATGGAACTTTAGAATCAGGACTTGGCTCAGAAACGACGGGTATTTTAAGGTCGATGTGGATAATGTGATTGAAAACGTAGAAGGGAGCATTGACTATTGTGCGTAGGATTTTGGGCTGTAGGGATTGAATGCGATAAATGGTTCGAATGTCTGGCTGTATCATATAATCTGATTCCGTAAGTCCATATAGGGGCTAATAGTGAGTAATACAAATGTCGTTTGTTATGTAATGTAAGTTTCGAACGTTTGTCTAGAGTGTTTTTAGTATTTTGTACCTGCTATTCAGTTCAGTTCTTTTTAGTGACTATGGGGAATCCAGGTTAGCTGTTTGTCGAGATGGATACCTACATATCAAGCTTTTGTGATGGTAGATAAAAAAATATGGTCGAAATACCAGGATATATTGGAAAAAGGATTTTACGATTTAATGTGAAGACTATGTATTTAAATTTGAGCTGATTCACCCTGATTATTCACTTTTGGAGCCAGTGTTCAAAGATTTGAGCTGTGATTAAAGATGGCGAGTTTTCATGACGTTCATTATTAGGGGATAGGATGGCCTAATCTTCGGCGAAGATGAAGGTGATGGTATTTGAGTGTAGTAGGAGGTCAGCAGTGTATACTGTGTAGAGAAGGGGGCAAGTATGCTTGCTCATGGAACGCCAACGTGAATAGGAAATATTGAAAAAATGAGGTTTCCTGAACTACCATGAAATGGCGATCGGCGAGATATGATTTGAAGATGACGCAATAAGCGGAAAGAAGGATAATCTCGTTTCCACAATAATATCGGGTGTCATAACCGATCAATCGTTTTGAAGGATGCCCAGAAAGGCTCCCGGGCAGTATTGTTTTCGCTCAAGAGAGCTAGCGATAGTTACACAATTCTGACAGACCCGGCGAAAGGTAGGATGATAACTGCCGAAAGCGAATTGTGATCAGAAATAATATTGAGTGAAGCTAATAGAGTTTGGATGCAAGATAGAAGTTTTTCAAAAAATTTTCCCAGTATCCGAAGTAAACTAATGGGTCGATCAGAGGAAGGGGAATGAATGGGTTTGTTAGTTTTGGGAATCATGCAGGTTGAAGAAAATTTTCAAAGTATAGGGAAGTGAGTTGTTCTAAGGAAGGCATCGCATAGGGATGTTAGGAAAACTATGGTCTTAAGTGGAAGCTTTAGTAGGATGCGGGTGGTGATAAGATCCATATCCAGCAATTCTTTTGGGAGGAAGATTGCAGTAGTTTTCTGGGAGAGAAAGGGGAAGTGGGATTCAAGTTCCTACTTGATGTGGTTGATGCAGCAGTGAATAGTGATGTTGATACATCGATGTTGTACATCCTTGTTTTGATGATGAACGTGTTGTTTTCATTGCCTTGTGGTAGTGAGTTTTTTGCTTTTTTTTTTTAGAGGAATTTCCTTTAACACGAGTACGCTTTTCCGAGGTGACTGACTTGGTAGTCTCATCAGCCACCTTAGTGGGGTATAAGTTTATTTGTTTATGTAAAGCCAAACTCAACAATAAATTGCAGAAAGTTGAAGTCAAACATGGTATTTCGTTTTATTATCGCCTATGCAACAACATAAAAGAATCCGTCGTCAGTTAACCGGAAGAATCCCATTTCTTGTTTTCAGTATTCACGATTTTCACACTGGAGCCGCACTTCAGAAGGTATACAATTTTTACCTCATGATTTGCAAAATAAACAAAAAAAAAACTGTATTTCGTCTTAAATGTGTGCAATACCATTTTTCTGTTCATTTGAATTATTTATATTCATTAAATGATTATAAAATAAAGAGAAAACATTTTAAAAATAAATTACCTTGAATAAAAACTTGCATGAGCTGACAATTATGCACACCTGTACAATTGTATAAATGAGATAGCAAAAAGAGAGTAACCCTATTTCTCTTTAATAAGTTAACTTATCTCTTGTATATCTTTTTTAACTTAAACAATGCCATAGTAATTCATAAAAGAGATATTAATAAATTAAGCAAATAATAATAAAAATCTAAAAAAATTCACAAATAAAAAAGTAATCACATTTCAATTAAACAGTTAAATGGACATAAATTAATCGGACTGGGTTTTTTTTTTTAGTTAATATAATAATAAAACCGCAACTCAAAACGATTATCTCGTTTTAGGTAAAAATTATTATCAACTTTTATAAACACTGTGAAGATTAAAAATGTTTGTTCCACCACCTGTATTTCAGTATTTTTAATGGATTAACTTTGTTAATAATTTAGTTAATACTGTTTAGAGACTGTATATTTTCTTTTATTTCAATGGGAATTTGGATTCAACGGTAAATCCCATTCAGTGATAAAAAGGTGGCACTTTAGCTGGCATTATACTACTTGTTCTAGTATGGATTTTTTTATTTTTTATTTTTTTTAGCCTTTACGCTCAAATTATATTATGAAAGTGAAAAGAAGTAGAAAAGAAGTCCTTATATTGCACATTCTGCTGAGAGTTAGAATTCATTAATATGAAATATCACAACCATAACGGCCACTTTTATTCTTTGTTTCTTAAGTCATTTTTTTTCTTTAGGTCAAGGATGTCAAATTCACAGCCCTTGGGCGTATGCTGCCTTCGACACATTTTTTTGTGGCTCGCAACGCCTTCAAATAAAATTAAAAATAATCGCTACTAATCGAACAATAATAACACTTGATATCTTTAGAACGCCTGCCTTATACTTTTAGTTCATTGTATTATTGCAATATTTGCAATGCTACAAGTAGTCATAATTTTATTTTTATTTCTATGGACAGGGACAAGCCCTATGCTATCCAAAGCCCCTTTGGGCCCATAAAGCTATCTTAAAAGATTGGAGCCTTCTCCAATGCACTGCCGGCCTCCGAACAGTGTTCTGTCGTTACAAACAAAACTGTCTACTCACCGGAGAGTGAGCTGTAAGAGGTTTAGAGGAAAAAAGAATTATCTAAGGACAGCACTGCTGGACTCGAACCTGAGACCTCCCGGCATTGCTGGTCCTGTGCTCTACCAACGGAGCTAATCCCTTTCCTCTTACTCATAATTACTTTTCGTCAAGTTTTTATAAAAATTTATATTGTTTTTAAACATTAAAAAAATAAAGTTTTGAACTATTTTTCTAAATATGGGCAATTGAAAGCATAAAATCACAATATTGCGATAAAATTGAAACAAATAAAAAAGAATTTGATAAGCTTCTTGAAGATTTTCTTTAGAAATAACAAAGATTCTAGTTCCAAACAGCTGGAACTAATTAATTTCCAGAATGATTCAATTTTGTAAGTGAAATAGGTATAGAGACGTAGGAATTCAAAGAATTTCGGATATTCTGTCCTCACGCGTTGGTCTAGTAGCTAGCGCACTTGTCTTTCATGCGAGAATTCAGGGTTCAATTCCCATGAGGGCAAAGTCGGTGTTGACCAAGCATCGTGAGAAAAAATTGGAATCTGCAGTTAGTAGCGCCCTAAGTAGCGAAGGTCAGAACTAAACGGCAGGGAACTGCGGCGTGCTTACCACACGTCCCCTAATATAATATATGTATATTATGCCGTCTGGCAAACTTAGGGCCTTATGGACTGTAGCGTCATCTTTTACTTTTTATTAGGATATTCTAATTTAGAAAAAAATATCCAGCAATAAAAAAGTTTGCTGCACAAAATTTTATTCAACTTCGAGAATTCATACGTATATATTCATGTGAGCAATAATTATTTTCGTGCATGAAAATAAACGAACCAATTTACAGATCAAGATTAACTGATAAACATATTTCTGCCATCATAAAGATTGTTTGTACTCAGACATTAAAAAAAAAAATACTGGAAAATGTGTAAGGAGCAAATGCTGGAAAGTGTCCGGGCAAAAGAGATAAGTAACTAAAGAATAGAAATGTAATAAAATAAAAATACAATAACTGACACTAGTTCTATTCAAAATGTAATAATTTCTGTTCTATTCATTCGAATTGAAATTTCCATATTAGTTGCATAATTTTATTAATTATCCAATATTTCTGTATCTTTAATTTATGTATATTAAAATTCTAATATATTATAAAACATTTGGACACGTGATAATGTGCCCGTGTAAATGTAAGCAGTCATCAAGTACCTTACATGAGTTTTGATACCCCTACTTTGGGTCATTGTCTTTATTTTTATACTTTCTCTTACTCACGTAAGAAAAAATTCTTGAAATTGAATTATTCACGTATGTTCTGAGGCCAAAATATATTTGTTCTGAGACAGAAGTGTTTAGCATATATAATGGATATGATGAAGGAGAGAAAATGGTTTGGTTTAGAACTAGATAGTGTGGCTGAACATGTACAATGAAAATAGTGACATTGACTGCCTTGACTTTACACTAAAATAACAGAGAATGCTAGGGAGGTAAAGAGTAAGGTAGATGACACGTTGTGACTGCCGAGTGAACTCTCCTATATAACTCGTATATCTCACGTCGCTTGTATTTAAGCAGTTTCTCCCCCTCTAGTCCGAGAGAGTGGTCCTGTCATATTTGTCTCTCTTTCTCTGCTATGGATCCCTCTTTTTGGATCCTATTACAGCGTATATATATGTGTGTACGTAAACAAACTATCTTTACTAGGAGAATCGCAGGAAGTTTTGCCTTAGGTAGCCAATAACTCATGTGATATTGGTCCAAAATCCATTAGCCGTAAGTGTGACTTTCCTGGATGGTACTTTCATTTATCACTATTTTCGTGGAAATTTTAAGCTTAAGGAAAATTTGCCAGTTCGTATTAGCTGCACTTAGTGAAAGTCGGGTAATTGTTTCACTTTAGATTGTTTTATGCTATTTTTTGTTTTATATCTCTCTAGTAGTAATAAAGGGAAAAACCATTTTATAAGTTTATAAAAATATAAAAAATATATTAATCGATGAATTACAACATATATCGAAAATAAGATAAATGCAAGAACGAAAAGAGATTGTTACACATACATTATTCCGGTCACTTCAGAATGTTGAATGGAACGAAATAGTTCTAGTAAGGACTATCATCAATATGGCAAAGAATCTTTGGATATAGTAGAATCGTTTATCAAAAGTTATCTAGATAAAAATGATTATTTACTGTTTTTAGAATAACAATAGAAATTTGGATATTAAAAGTCTTTTAAGTAGTTGGGACCACTTTTATTTTTATTGTACATCAATAAAGTAGGAATAATTTTTCCCAAAAGAAATATTTTTTAGGCTGACGACACGACGCTCATTGCTAAAGGAAGGGATTTAATAACGGTAACAGAGAGAACACAAACAAATATTTCATGTTTGAAAAAGTGGTTGGAGAAAAATAAGCTGATTCTTGTAGTGGAATCAATTGTCGTGATTCCCGAGGTATGAAGTTAGATGTCTTGAAGAGATTTATTAGGCGGAAGTTAGTTTAGAGAGTTATTGCTTGAATTACTAACACTGAATTTATAAAAATAGAATATATTTTAACAATAATTTTATCAATAGTAACTACCATTAATATGATTTGATAAAAGTAAATAATAATTTTAATAATAATAACAAATAATTTAAAATGATTATAATAAATAAACTAATATGAACAACTATGAAAATAATTATAAGATAAACCTTGTATAGGGACGCGCTCGGAACTCAAGTATAACTGCTGCTGTAAAATGATACTGATATAATGATGTGGGACGCGCTCGGACAAGTATAACTGCTGCTGTAAAATGATACTGATATAATGATGTGGCTACTCGTATAATGATGAATGATATAATGATTCCCCTCTTCCAGTGGGGCGAAGTTTATATTAGTCTTACTCACACACTGTCAAGTGTGTAAGTAAGTTCTCACACTAAGACATCTCTAGTAGCGTGCGACCTTGTGCGACCTTGGTTAGGTCGGCGACCAGCGATTCAGGTCAGTGGCCAGATTTGGTCGCCCATCGGCGACTTTCAAAGACCAGGTGGCTTCTGTTCAATAGACAGGGCTTTATCGGTGCTTGTCTTTGATACCTTTCTATTGAAAAGCAGCGGCCGGCTGTGGGGCCACTAGTAATAAATTATTCTTTCCTTTTGGTTATATTCTGTGAAGGCTTTGACATTGCTATCTCATTACATTCTCAATGAGAGTAAAACAAAGAATGTGGCTTTCAGTATTCGTAAAGAAGGAGAACAGAATGACACGATAGTGTTTCTAGGGATTATATTGGACAGTCAGCTATCTTGGAAAATCCACATTGACTCTCTGAGTAATAGGCTATCTCAGATAGTATACTTACTAAGAAAATTACGAGATGAAGTTCCTTTTGAAGCATTGAGGATGACTTATTTTGCATTATTCCATGCCAAAATGAGCTATGGACTGGAGCTATGGGGATCATCATCTGATACTGTTAAAATTTTTAAAGTGCAAAAAAAGAGATTAAAACGATGTCGAAAAAAAAAGTTACATGAAAGTGGAAGACCACAAATTATGACTCTGCCTTCTTTGTATATATACATGCTGGCCTTAAGGCAAAAAAGAAATAAAGATGCAGTGACTAAAGGAAATCAGCACCAATATAACATAAGAAGCAAAGAAAATATTGACTTACCTGTGATAAGGTTAAAGAAAACAGAATGGCTTCCAAATGTTTCAATAAGAATTTTTAATAAAATCCCAGTGAATATAAGACAGTTGGAAATAAGAAAATTTGAGATGATTTTGAAAAAGTTTGTAATTTCCAATTGTTTTTATAGTGTAAAAGAATTCACTGATACAAACTGGAGCATTAACGACTTTGAACTAAAGTGAATAGTTTGATATTTGTTTGTTTGGTGGTTAGAGTTCAGTGCTAATTCAGTTTACATAATACTAGTCTTTTAAATATTGTATACATTCTTATGAAGTATTGTTATTGACGTGCCTTTTGTATTTGATATGTTCAGGTTGAAATAAAGAATAAAAAAAATGAAGAATATAAAGAAAATACAGGATAAATGGCTTTATTAGTATTTTTCTTCTTTCATGGCAGCAAGCTAATCAATAATCTAACCTTACATAAATTTTCTGAAGATAACATCTTCCTATCACTTAAAAGCTTTCTTTATGGTTTTATTTCTAATAAGTTTTTAAATCTTGTTTTTGTAATAGTTTCGAATTTCGCAGTAAAACGATAATATGTATGTTGTGGTTGGTTCCGCAGAACTTCTTATGGTCAAAGCTTGTGGAGTGAGAGATAGACGTGACAAGGTGTATTAAACCAAAATTTGTTCGTGCAATTAATTGAGTGGAAAAATCACAAATTTTATGCATGAATTTATATTAAATTATTAAATTAACTATACATTCAAGTGAATAAGAAAGATTTTCTAATTGTACCGTCTTCTCATGTCTTAAATAAACATATATTTATCATAAAACTACGTATATTTTATTACAACAATCAATCATCAGGCTCTTTATTCATACAGCAAAATGTGGCCATTGAACGGAACCACTAACTCTAATATGATGTTTAGGTTTTGACAAGTGTTAATGAAATCATATTTTTGTTTATGAATGTGCTCTAAATAAAACTATACATTTACGCCAACACTGTTTATTGCTTTTGGGAAACATCCGTAACAAGGAATTGGAACATGTGGAACACAATATATCAAAATGAAATATAGATTGATTTACAAGAGAATTGTAAGAATAAAATAAAATGAAATCTTTTGAGAAATTATAGACAGCTTTATATATGATAAATAAATAGGCATTACAAATATAATATAAATAATACAATATAATTTCGAACTAAAAATAATTTAGAAACAGAAAACGAAGAAAAAAATATATATTGGCTACACAACATTATAAAAAAAAATTAAAAGGAAAAAATAAATAAATAAATCTACTTAAAAGGAGATAAAAGAATAATAAACAAACAAAGAAAAACACTAATTATGATAGAGATACAAACGGAATAAAAATTAAATTAAAGAAACTAATAAAACTAACAATTACAAATCAATGATGAAAAATATTGATCAAGAAATTTTCATTAAAATTGCAACATTACGATGTTTAGTTGGGCTGGCCAAAAAAAATGGTGGTGGAGATTTTAATTCTCTTAATATTCTCATGAATATCTACGTATGTATATCTCATAATAAATTATAACTATTATATAAGTTTTTAACTTACTTTGATTTAACTATTAGGTAGAAAAGGTGTTAGAAGTCATTCACCATCTTCAGCTAATTCATCTAGAAAATGTTCCATGGCACTTGAAATATTCAAATACAGTGAAAAACGTTTAACATGAAAAATCGGAAATACAAAATCATACTGCGGTCCCGACAAAATATTATGTAATTTCATATATATTATTCTTCTAACACGAAATAAATATCGCTTAATGACCGGGAAAGATTACACTCCCGGACGAACAAAATATACTTGTTTTCATGCAGTTACATCGTCACGCAGATTTTTTTTTGGCTTATTTTTTTTCTTTAGAAGGAACAAAATATACAATGGCCACCACTGTTGCTAGGTTTCCGCTTGTCTTTGAACAGACAAAAACAAACCGCTTTTTTATCGTTTAACACGAAATTCTTTTAACACGAAAAAAATATTTCGGTTCCCTCAGTTTCGTGTTAAAGGTTTTTCACTGTGAATATACATAAACATAGCGAAGTGTAAGATTTCAATACTTTCAGGTGTACAAAGATGGCGGACAAATTTTTTATTGTATACTAAACCTGGGATTTGCCACGGCCTGATTAATTGCACTGTTGAGCGTGGTTTAGTGGCTAAGTGACGAGTGGAAGGCAGCAGTTTTCATTTTTATACATGGTTCAGCTAACTCAGATTAAGCTTGACTTGCCCTTTTAAAGTTTTGACTGTTTTTTCTTTTTTGTTAAAGTCGTAATATTTCTGTATATACAAATAAATTATATTTACGTTTTTTCGAAAAAGTTAGCTTAGAGATATTATTTTATAGGGAAATTGTAGTGGTAACATTTTAGTATTTAAGGAATTGTAATGCAGGGAGTCGGCAGGAAAGTCTTATGTATATATATATATATATATATTTGGCTAGAGATTAAGATAGTGCCATTTCATTCACTGAGGAGCGTTTATTAATGAAATGAGCGATTTTGTAATCCAGATTCAGCGAAAATATTATTACAAATTTCACAACTCTTTAGCCATTGTGTACGTTCCTTCTAGGATAACAAATAAGCTGTTAATAAACAACTTACGGATTATAGATTCAGGTTTCTAAGAATACAACAATTGAATCAAAATCTTCCTAGGTTTCTCTTACTAGGATCCGCTACAGCTTTCTTATCCGGTGTTGTCTGTAACATACATCACTGTCAGGAGTTGGGCAGTGCATTGATACGACTCGGCAGTGGTACGCCAATAACCATAGATGTTGACGAACCTTAAATTAAAAAATCTCAAACATTCCGTATTCTACTTCCATGTAATTAACCCTCAAAAATTAAATTACATCAGATTCACACCACGATCATACATTACCAACAGCAAAGCCTTAGGGAAGTATGTAGAATGACTTCAATGGTTCTCTTTCATTTCGCAAAAGATTAATGTCACCACGTTGCAGCTGACACTCAATGAGGAGCCTCCGTGTGATGTGTGTAGGTAAATCGGACGTTTGAACATGTGAATACGAAGGAAATGGCGACTTGCCTGGATATACCACCTTCAGAGAGTTGACTTAAGCAACGGTATACGGCACTAGAACCTTCTTGTGGTCAAAGCTTGGAGTGAGAGAAAGACGTAAAATGGTATATTAAACCAAAATTTGTTCATGCAATTAATTGAGTGGAAAATCACAAATTTATGAATTATATGTAATATTAAATTGACTATACATTCAAGTGAATAAGAAAGGTTTTCTAATTGTACTGTTTTCTTATGACTTAAATAAACATTTATTTACCATAAACCTACGTATATTTTCTATAAAATGTTACAACAATCAGTCATCAGGCTCTTTATTCATGCGTATATTAGGAATAATCGTCCTAATTTTACCAACTGTAACTCCGCTACTATTATTATTTTTTACATAAATACTAACTTTCTTATCAAGGCAACAACATTAAACCAGTAAACCAATAGCTTATTATCTATAATATTTTACATAACCCGAAATAGATGATGCAATGATTAATATATTTACTATCAGAACTAAAAAAAAAGAAGAGATAATGAATTAAGTAAGAAAACCGCCATGTTTTTTACACATCACTGGTTTTGTATGTAATGTTATTTTGTAATACGAAATAGAAGCAGATGCCATATTATTTGCGAATAAACAAGTTATAGAGAACTGTGTGGAGCTAGTGTTACATAATATATAGGGGATGTTGAACAAGTACATTGTACAATAATAGATACATGTAGATGTTCTCTATTGAGAACAACATTACTGTTCTTCACAGCGTGTGTTTCAATATCATAATAATATTATAGTGGTAGAGCATTTGTATGTATGATCTCTCAGAAATAGATTAATACATTCTTCTTCTAGGATACTGATATTTAGAATTATAAATATTTATTAAATATACGCTTCATATTAAATAGGCAATAGAAAATAAATTGATATGATGCTTTATTGGAAATCTTAACATCATTAAAATTGAATTCAAATAAAAGCACAATGAATATTATATTATTTTTTATTCGAAACAACTTGTTGTTTCAGCTTCAGAGGCGGTCCCATCCTGAGGAAGCCTATGTAATATAGACACACATGAGTGGCTAGTCATTTGCATAATATAGGGAGGACGTCTAGTCCCATAAGTCAGAACTACGATGATGGAGTTACGGAAACACTATGGTGTTTATCACTATCTATGTCAGTTCCCCGTTTCGCTGGTACTAGGTTAACGTTTATAGGTAAAGGGTTGGAACTGAAAGATATTTTAGGATATTGCAGACTGCGGGTAAATTAGGGGGATGATTTCGGGGGAATACCGGGGGGGGGATAAAAGCCACATAGGCTTAGGTCTCAGGCCGACAGGCACCCGGATTTAATAATAGTAATATGGGCGAAACTTCAGTTTACAATAAACCATAAAGTGTTTTACCATTTTCTTTTAACAGCCTAATAAATGTCTAAAGAGGGGAGGGATTAGCGCGTTTGCCCCCAAGCGGATGTCCCGGGTTCAAGTCCAGTGCTACCCTTAGATCTTTTCTTCCTAGGAGCCTCTACAGCTCACTGTTCCGTGATGGACAGTGTTGTCTGTAGCGAGATAACACTGTCCGCAGGCCGGCCGTGTACTGAGAAGGCTCCTGGCGCTAATGACCATAAATGTTGTCTCGCCTTAAATTAAAAATGTTCAAATTAAAAATGTTAAAAAAGAAATGTTCAAAGTTTTCAAATATGTAAACAATTTTTTTTTTTTTTTTTTTTTAAGGCAAAAAACTATTTCTCCTTTAGAGATGGTTTCTGTGAAAAAAAAAACCACATGAGCGCACACACATGACATCACACACCATATGCACAAGAGCCCAGACATAACTAAACGCAAATAAATGAACTAGTAATAATTAGCCTTTGTATTGTAATTGAGGTGAATTAAATTAAAAATGTAACGCAAGTAGAGGTGCTACAAAAAAAAAAGTTACAAGGAGACCAGAGTTGCTTGATCATATACCAGGGCAGTAACTTACTGTAGTCGGATAAAGAACTAAAATATGATTCCATATACGAAAGTATAATGCTGTATGGTAATGAAATATGGGAACTTGGATGGCAGGGAAGAATAAAATTGTCGGCCACTGTAATGGGGGGCCTGGAAAAGGTCAGCTAGTAAATCCCATTTAGAAAAAGGAGCAAAAACGATAAGAAGAAAGATTATGGAAGATTAAGGATTTATGGAAGTAGAAAGGACATTCTCTAGAGAATAACTGAAATGATGTTAAAATGGTTGAAGCATATTTTAAGGAAGATTGAGCAACAGATCCCCAGACGGATCATGGAATAGGACGCAGAAAGAAGAAGAAAGTGAGCCCAAAATTGTCATGGCTGAAGATTGATAGATGTATTGATCAATGGATGGATGGATGGATGGATGGATGGATAGATTGTAAGATTCTATGAGCTATATTACATTAGATTAGATGGGTAAGTTGTAAGAGATTCGTTGAAGAAATTCGTTGCAGCCGTTTCGGAGAAAATCGCAAAAACTGATTAAAAACAAAAATTATTTAAGCCACCCTCCATTTTATGATTTTGTTGGTATGGCAACACCTGGTGGTTTATCAACATTGGATTTCCTGCGACTTAATGTTTTTCAATTATTGAAGCTTCAAATTTTGAATGATGATTTTTAAATGCATAAAATTTTGAATCATCATTTAAATTGTTATTAAATATATTAATGTTTGAACATAAAAATAGGTAAATATTTGTTCAAACAGATTAGACAAATATTTATAATTTTATTAAAGGATAAATAATTATTAATTGCAATCAATTTAGGGTTAATAAATGCTGGATTTGAGTTTGCTGAGATTTCCGGTTTTGAGAAATTTTATTTTTCACACACGCACGCACACACACACACACACACACACACGAACACACACATCACACTTCAAACATGATTTCTGACAAAATAATTGTTGCTATTATTGAACAGAAAGAGTTCTTGTTATTGATGCTGTAAATCAAAAATTCTCTGCTTGTACTTACTATTTATTTTATAGATGAGCGTAGAACATAGGCAAGTCATAGCAGCGCATGATATAATAAATCTTGAATCTTTTGTTAACAACATACAGCACGGAATCAGAACAGCAAGGCACAGACTATTGTTAGCTATGAATTCACAAATGAAAGACCAAAAGGGACGACATAATAATCAATTCTCTTTCTTTCACGCTTACTTCGTAAAAAAAAAAAAAGAAAAAGAATTATCACCAGCGATGGGTGTAAACCACATCTATAGGATATGGACTTCAGTTTTCTTTTATTCCTTAATTAAATCCAGGAAATTCCTTTTTTATTTCCAAATATACCTTACTTGAGTTTTATTGTTTAGCATTGATTAACACCAAAGTATTTGGCTAAAGATAGCAAATTAAATTTATGATTGTAATTTAATTCGTTAATGAATTATAATAATTATAATAAAATTATAATAATACACACTAGCAAGAATGATAAATACATCAAATCTCTTCTCTTAAAAGGAAAGGGCACTACTACTCAGGGGTCTTCCCTGCAGGCAGAGTACCAAGCCATTGTCCAATATGTGGCAACTGGAGCTGTTCTAGACGTTAAAGAGCAAACTTATTATTTAATCATAAAATATGATTCTGATCGTATTCTAAACTGATCGTATCTTCAGAAACATTTTGAAGATTAGTAATCGGACTATTCATTGACGGTTCTGGGGCCATCCTGTCCACATAATTTTGTAATTGTAAAAACTTAACGATGCACACTCTCCACTTTCAGGTTTCACTCTCATTCCAGGTTTGACCATTAAAATGCCAATCTGTCGCCTTTATTATGTGGCACTGCTATTACCCTGCCGACACTAGCGCTAATACTTGCTTTTCAGTGATTATACTTTTATAATGTTTAAATAATTTTAATCCTGATTAAATTATTGCCACAATTGTTGTTTAAGTTAAACTTTCACTTTGTAAGTCCTTAATACATGTAAATAGCTAGTAATTTGATATATTTAAGGAAAGGAAAATCCCTATCTCAACAAAAATCCCTATCTCAACAATCAACAAAAATCCCTATCTCAACAAAAACCCCTATAACAACAATCAACAAAAATCCCTATCTCAACAAAGATCCCTATAACAACAATCAACAAAAATCCCTATCTCAACAAAGATCCCTATAACAACAATCAACAAAAGTCCCTATCTCAACAAAAATCCCTATAACAACAATCAACAAAAATCCTATCTCAACAAAAATCCCTATCTCAACAAAAATCCCTATCTCAACAAAGATCCCTATCTCAACAATCAACAAAAATCCCTATCTCAACAAAAATCCCTATCTCAACAAAAATCCCTATCTCAACAATCAACAAAAATCCCTATCTCAACAAAAATCCCTATAACAACTACGTAGTTATTATAGCCGTGCACACTCTATATAGTTTCTACTTTGTACAGACGCGTATTCTCTCTGCGTAAATAGAACAATTCATTGTTTTTATGAAAAATAGAATAACAATTTCAAAGTCTATTGTCTTACTACATACATCAAAACTGGTGGTAAATATGTATATAAAATTCATTTATGGTTAAATCTTGAATGCTTTATTCAAGCATCATCATATATGTGTGTATGTCTGTATTATGCATATATGACCCTAATTTAAAATAAAAGAAAATGAAAAATATTAATCTCCAACAATGGAAAACGCCAGATGTGCTATTTCAAGACAAGTGAAGCCCTAGAGATGTGCTTACAAAAAAAGAATATCAGCATATCACTTTTATTGGAAATTTGGTTCAAATAAAAAAATTGACAATAAATATTTTGGTTACAATATAGTTTGCCAGGACAGGAATGATGGTGAACTTCCTTTAAAAAAACACAACTTCCTTTTACTTTACTATCACAATATTATCGATAAATGTATGTCTCTATTGGAATAAAATTACATTAACAAAATGGCAAATATAATATAACGGTATGAGAAGCAGAGAAATTGGTTTTGTAAGATAAAATAGACAGGAAGTAATGGTGAGCACTGTATAGTGAGAAAAGTAACACAAATTGCCTGGACTTTGCATGAATGTATAAAATAGTAGTTAGAGTTTTAAAGTGAGTAAAGAGAAAGGTTGTTGACGCGTTGTGACTGCTGTATGAACTCTTGCAAGACTTTTTCTTATGGCTAACACAGCTGTATTTAAACAGATTTTCCAACTTTAGTCTGGCCTAAACTGGTGAGTGAGACAGTCAATTTGTGTGTGTGTGTGTGTGTGTGTGTGTGTGTGTGTCTCTGCTTTAGATCCCTCTCTTCGGATCTAATACAAAAACTGACCATAGTATCTCTTGTTTTTTTAACTTTATTAAAAAAAAACTAGACCATCCAGGGAAATTTTACAAATATTTTAATCCTATTATAGTTGGTACAAAACCATGGTTCAACCATGAAGAAATCCCTAAAAATGTTATGAACACAATATTTAAATAGATTGAGATGTAATCACAATATTTTTTTATGCTAACTACTTACATAAAATAGGGCAAAGAAACAATCCTTTTTTTCTACATAATGTGAATGCGATAAAAACTTAAAACCTATTATTATTATGGAGTGCTAGAAATATAGTAACCAAAGAAGTACCTTTTTTTTTTTTTTTTTGAAGGGGGGGCCAAATGCACTGCGACCTTTCGATCTATTGTGCTATGCCCCCTGGTGCCGCAGGTTATTGCCTACAGCACCAGAACAGATGTCCTTTGAACATCCATTCTACAAAACATCCATCAGGTTGAGATCCCTGAGGAATTTCAATACCCTGACAGGCTCTAGAGAGGGTATATGGGTATATCCCCCTCCTCCACCTGGTAGCTACTTAGGTTCTTGAATCTTCTCTGAGTGGCAGCCTCGCAGTCTGTTAGGAGATGTAATGGAATTTCCTCAGGGTAATTCCAACTCTCCACAAAATCTGCCTGAGCTATCACTTTCCAAACCCAGCTTCACCAGGTATCCTCTAAGAAGGGCAATGCTCCGTGAGGAAACCCGTAAGAACGCGGAGCTTGTTCTTACTCAAGCCGATGCAGTCTTCCGATCTCCGTTTGGTTATAATTTCCCAGGCAGATCTTGGCCTGCCGCAAACCGGGGAGAGAGTACCAGAGTTGAGATCTCCTCGCCTACTCCTTTTTTCTAAGTTCCTCCAACAGAAACTGGTCGCTAACCCCCACAAAAAGGTTCCGGCCCTAAAAGCGGGGTCGTAGCACCTATCTTGGCCAGGGCGTCGGCCATCTCATTCCCTTCAATGCCAACATGCCCCGGCACCCACCAAAGGGTAACTATATTTCTCCTGCCTAGGTTAATGAGTTTACCTAGACATTCCCAGACCATTTTAGAGCTGATAACTGATGCACTCAATGCTCTAATGGCTGCTTGACAATCAAAGAAGTACCATGTTTCTTTCATAAATTAAGTTTGATTGTAAATAACCCGTTTATATATATATATATTTGCATATGAAAAGAAAAGAAACTTATGTCTACATAATATATCAGTTTCCAAACGAAATTAAAATTTGTATATAGAATTTTTGTTGGTTTGTATAAAAGTCTTCCATTTCAATTCAGTTTTTTAAATTAACTATTGTTAGAGAAAGAGCAAAAGCTGGAGTCAGAAATGAAAAAAAGTGTAGAGAAAAATGTAGTGATTGTATTCAAGTAATATATTTCAGAGCAGACAGATCGTAACAATAAGGGAGTGAATGTTGATTGGCGGAAAAGATGTATATCTATATTCATGTGGTACCTTGCAAGAAAGTAATCTTTCTTCCCTTTCTTTTTCATTGGAAGATCAAAGTAGAAAAAAAAAAAAAATTACTAGAAGATGAAATAATAAAGAAAAATATGAGTAAAAAATGATAAAAGAAATAATAGTAATAAAAAAAAGTAAAAAAAAAAAAAAAAAAGAAGCTGTTATAAAATGAGAACGCAAACCCCTTAATCCTGGTATATTATTGGTGGATAGAAAGCTCTTCTTAGTAAACACTCAGCAAGGGAATGGAAAAGGGTTCACAAGTTATGACGTCAATGTGGCGACAGAGTGGGCGACACTGAGACAAAATAATATCATCTCCCCCATTCTCTAACCTTCCGTCTATTCATTTGTTATTTGTGCGTCATACTTCACAACTTCTAATTATCAATATTACATTTAACTATAAACTCACCTGTTAAACAAATAAAATACCTGTTACGTAAAAAGTATTAATGCTTAAATGTGAATCTCGAAGAAAACTTATATTATATAAGAAAGAATGAAAAAAGAAAAAAAAATATAAGTGCTAATGTGATCGAGTTAATTACTTCGTCCGACCAATTAAAAATCAAAGCACTGAAAATAAAAATTATAATTAGTTATTTACTTGACAGTGTTAAAAATAAATTAAGAGATTATACACGAACTCAAGGTTTGAAACACACATGCGCAAGCAAAATAATTATCACGTCACTTCGCTCGCTCTGTCTTTAAATATCTATTTTATTTTTTGCAGAGAAATTATTTAAAAAAAATATATAAAAAGTAATAAAAGATTATCAATTATCACTTAGAGAATATTTTATAATGAAAAGGAGTAGGCTAAATTCAGTTTGGTTATAAAACGTCGGTTAGGATTAATAAATATTATATAATGTTCTCCTAATATTTATTTAACATTTAAATATATATTTATATTTAATTTATTGTACTTTATGCGTTTAAAAATGTTAAAATACATATTTCTAACATAATTTTATCATTTAATATATTTTTATAATTTTAGCTAAAACTTAAAATTGGCAACAATGCGATTTACTTTTAATCTCTAGAGATTAATAAACTTAACTCTCAAGAGATTAAATGTAAAATTTTAGTCACAGATTTTTTTTCGTATAGTAATATTACATTATTCACTTGTAATAAAAATAATAATAAAAAAAAAGAAATAAAATAATATTGTAATAGCCATCAAGCTAATCAAGCCATCAAGCTAATTCCATCTGTTTTAGACCATTATGTCCGTTTTAGCGGCCAAATATTTAATTTAAGGTATGTATAAATGACATTTAACTCAGGGTATATAAAATTAATGGAGTATTTAATTTTTAAAAATAAAGAAAAAATATATATAAATATTTGAAAATAAAGTTTTTACAGTAAGTACAACTATTTATTTGTTCGAGTTCACATTTAGTTCAATGCTGGTGCGGAGAAAACGGGTTTGATCCCCTAGAGGCTCTAACATAATTGAGCCAGCAACATAAGCAATAGTAGAGAGCTTCATTATCCGCTAAAACTGCTGAAGTTATCTTTTAAAAGGTTTCATAATAAGAATTTGGATTTGTGATGTTGCGTTGAAAAAAAAATGTAGGATAAATTCCATTTCAGATATGAAATGTCAACCTTTTGTTATCAGCAAAGCTGAAACTAATATCACTACATTTCTTGCAGCATATTGTTACACTCTTACCGATAAAAATAGTGTTGCGAAGATGTCGAATTTTTGGAATTTAGTTTTTATTGAATATAAATATTTTGAGATCCCCCAAAATTCAATGATAAAAGTTTTCAGCGAATACAAAATGTCTTAAGAAAAGTTAAAGAAGCTCAAACTGGATATTCTGTATAATATATGTATATATCAGCATATCCGATAAATTTGGTTTTGGACAAATTCGGTCAACCGAAAGTGAAACTTTCCCTCAATTTCTTGTTTTTCTATTTTCTCGCGGTTTTTCTTTTTCGCAAAAAGGAACCATTCATTAAAACTTTTTTCCTACTTAGGGGGGACTTCAAAGCATATTATTTCCAGTGAAAATTTAGTTTCCAAATTTGAAAATTTGTTATTTTCTCTTAAAACACTAATAGAAAGTAAAAAAAAAAATCTGGTGTGAACTTGCACAACTTTCTCTTACTCCAGTTCTCAAAATTATAATTGACAAATTTTATATCTAGTGTATCAAATTTAATGAAATTCGTCAAAAACTGAAAAAAATGTTCAGTAAAAATACACTTTCGGTTTACTAATTTCCTTGAAACTTAGAATTTTGGCCATCTATTTATTTTGAATTTTGGATGATAAAATTGTATAATCAACTATGATAGCACTTTAGAGGAAAACATAACCCCGCCCCCCCAGAAGTGCCCTTAAATGAATTTTCCCAGAGAAATGTTTTACATAAAAGTCGTACATCTTTAAATGTGTTGTTTACGTACGAAGTTTCAAGAAAATCATTGGAGCCATTATTGAGAAAATCGCAAAAAAGTTAAAAAAAAAAAACTAGTGAAGTGGTACTTCCGATTGAGGAATTTTGGCATATAACGTACTGTCAGATTCCATGAAGATACCTAAACGGAATATCAAGTTTGAAGTTTCTACGGTTTTTCGTTATTGAGCTACGCTGTTCACATTTACACATACACACACAGACAGACTATTTGCTAAAAACCACTTTTTGGGCGTGGTGTGATCGCGGTTTTTGGGCGATCGGTACAGTTAGTGCCACATGCCCCTGGATAATCTTTTTGAAAACCAAACGATCACTTGGTCGCCAATAAGTATCCCAAACCATGAATTCGCGGCAAAATACTCGTTTCAAAGGCCTTTTTCAAGGCCCTCGCAACTCCAGCCCATTGCTTTTTGGAATGCTGGAGGATTAACTAAGAACAAATTTTTAGAACTCAACAATATTCTTTTTGATAATAGCATTGACGTTGTAGGCATAGTGGAGGGGGGTGCCGCAGCGGACAGCCCACAGGTGTGGGGAATTCAGGGTTGGCAAATCTTTACTCTGCAAAGATCCAGGTAGATAGCCTCGGGCATTGTAGTGTATGTCAGGTGTTCAATTATATCCAAGGTGAAGATAATTCATGAGATGTCTATCTCTGACAAGCAGGAAGCAATAGAAATAGAAATATGGATGTCTGGATCTCATTTTAGAATCTTCTTTCTATACAACCCTCCCGGCAATAAGCCAGATTTGGAGTGACTTTTATCCCGCTGGGACGAGCATTCTATGATCTTTGGAGATTTTTACACTCCTTCAAAGCGCTGATACCGGAGCTCTGATCGCATAGGCAATAGAGTGGAAGAATTCATCGACTCTGGACCAATTGACTTCATTGAGAATGAGCTTGGGGAGCCTACTTTCTTATCCTGCTCTGGTGGAATCTCACATCCGGATTTATTGTTAACACATACTTCGATGTCCAATAAGATTAAACATAACTTACTGCTGGCACATGGGGGTGCAGGCCATAAAATACTCGTCGCATACGTCGCTCGAAGCCATTGCAAATCCACTGAGCATAGATACCCACGGTAGAATAAAAAGGCCAATTGGAGCAGGTATCAAAGCCTTACAGAGGCTGAACTCTGCCGCATCTCATCTGAAGTTAATATAGACAAGGCATGTGACATTTTTACGGCCGCACTCTTGAAATGGGCTGCTCAATCCGTGCCGAGAGGACAGGTCAAGAGGTTCATTCCTTTTTGGAACCCACAGTTGGAGAACCTCAAGAGAGATAGGGACAGTGCAAAACGAAAAGCTGAAGGCACAGGTTTACTAGAGGACTGTATTCATCTCAGGAAAAAATAGGCCACTTTTATAAAAGCCTTGCCGCGAAAAAGAAGGCCTATCAATCTTTTTTTGAAAACTTTGGATTCCCGTAAAGATGGACCAAAGGCACACAAATTTATATCGCAGCATAACAATGAGATCAACCAGAAAAATGAACCATCCTATCCTCTGTAATGAACAAGAACTCACCAACGATATAAACATAGCTAAGGCGTTTTGCAATCATTACGCTGGAGTGAGCAATTTTAAACCAAGACGGGAGTTTCGGAAGAGTGATCTTAAGCCTCCGACTCTGAAGTCACAGGACGTTGAACTACTTTCAAGCCCATTTGACTTATTCTAATTGGAGAGGGCTATCAAAAAGCTGGAACAAGATAAGGGTGCCGGACCCGATTGTGTCCTCCCTGAGTTATTACACACCTGGGAGCTCAGGCTAAAGGTGTCTTGCTCGACCTCATTAACAAAACTTGGAGGGACGGCATTCCGAATGCATGGAGGAAGGCCACTGTCATCCCCATTTCCAGATGGATAGTTACCGGCCGGTATCACTTACCAGTGCGATCTGTAAACTTTCACAGCACATGGTACTCGATCGATTTATTAAATATTTTGACAAGGTGAAGGCTATCTCTGAAAGACAGGCCAGTTACATGAAACATAGAGGCACCATAGAACAAGTAGTCAGACTTTCACAAGCAATCAAGGACGGTTTCCAAAGGAAACAGAGCACAGTAGCGGTACTGTTGCTGTGCCTCGGCGTTTGATCGCGTTTGGAGACGGCAGCTTCTCATTAAGTTGAAAGGTGTAGGGGTGGCCGGTAACATGCACCTCTGGATAAAATCTTTTTTTAGCCCAAAGGTACCTTCGTGTCAGGTATAACTATACCAACTCATCGTACCGCCTCACTAAAGAAGGCCTCCCCCAAGGATCGGTTCTAAACCCAGTTCTTTTCAATCTCATGATTGATGATATAATTGAGACTGTATCAGGAAGTCTTCGGGGAGTACAGTGCCTATTGTATGCTGATAACCTGGTTATCTGGGCTTCAAGTTCCAACCTTAAGGCAATAGAAAGCGAAATGAACAGAGCCTTGGAGATTATATCGTCATGGATGGACAGAAATGAAATGGTTGTGAACACAAAGAAAACAGTCTATCAAGTGTTCTTGCTCAGTACCAAACCTCCAACCTTCTTTTCTACAGAAAGGAGTGGCTGGAGGAAACATCTAATGGTACCTATTTGGGCATCACCTTGGATAGCAAGCTCAGTTAGGTCAAACACGTGGAGAAGGCTTCAGACCGCAGTATAACCAGATTACGTCTTTTAGGCCGCGGTATAACCAGATTACGTCTTTTAAAAAGGCTGTCAGGGATGACGTGGGGCGCTTCTCAAGATGTTCTCAATCTTGCCTACAAGACCTACATCAGACCGGCTTTGGATGTTACGGCAATCAGTTGCTTATAACTGCACCCAAAAGCATCCAAACTAAGTTGATCTAATTCAGAACAAAGCCCTGCGCATCATAACTGGTGCCGCCAAATCTACACCCATTATAGCTATAGAACTTCAAGCGGGCATAGAACCTCTAGGACAAAGAAGAGAAAAGGCAGCCTTCATCTTTGGTGAGTGGCTCTTAAGACTCAGGGATTGTTCTTTCTGGACTGATTATAGAAGTGCTCCTACAAGATTTAAAACTCAGGACACTTTTCTTGGGATGTTGTCGGAACTCTGGGAATAGGTGGGCATTCGTCTAGATTGTCGGCATCCCTTCCTTGATCCAACTTGCTTCACAGTCACTCGGCTTGCCCAAGGATGCATTGATCTTTTTGATGGCTTTAACAAGAAGTCGCTGCCAGTTCAACAGCTGAGATGTATGGCCGTCGAAATGGTATATTTACGATATCCAGAAGCAAAGTGGCAGTATATTTTTACTGTTGGCTCGGCTGATAGAGTAAGAAAAAGGCTGCTGGTGCCGGGGTCTACTCGAAGCATACCCAATTAAAGCAGGCACTCTGCCTCGGTTCCACCAATTATGAGGGCGAACTGAAGGCCTTATACATCGCTCTAGAAGACCTCGCTGATAGAACTGAGACTAATGTAGTCATATACATCGACTCTCAGGCGGTCATTGTTTCCTTAACATCGGCCACCACTAGTGAGTCACTGCTGGAGGCAGCATGCAAGTAAACAATAGTCAGATTAATTACTAGGGTAGAAACATCGTCCTCCAAAGGGTTCCATCTCACTGCGGCCTGCTCGGAAACGAACAGGCAGACAGATTAGCTAAGGAAGGGATGGAGATGGTTTCTCCATCCCAGCCTTTGGAGTTCTCATCTGCTAAGAACCTCATTAAATGGAGTGTGAACAAGCGATGGGCAGAAATTTTTAATGAGCATGCATCTGGAAAGAGCTGGGAGTCGCTTCAATTTAATAGAATCCCTGCCAATTTGCCAAGAGCGGTAGGAGTAGCTGCCTTCCACATGATCACAGGCCATGGGTACCTGCAGAAACATCTACACAGGATAGGAGTCGCTGCCTCCCCTTTCTGCCCGTTATGCCACTTAAACGTTGAAATGACAGGGGAGCACTTAGCTCTCTGCCCAGGACTCGCAGACATCTTCAGATAGTTGCTTGAAGCAAGCAACGCTATACTGGGCTGCTAGCCGTAGAATGGCTGAAAGGCTAGAGGCGGGCGTTGGTTAAAAAAAAACCTTTTTTGGACTCAGGGGACTCAAAACGGATATTTCCGGTGAAACTCGATATAGAAAATTTGGCACGATGACTCTCACACTAATTACAATAATTCCTTACTCTTACAATAATTCCTCTTACTAGGAGGTAAGTCTCTTACTAGTAAGTGAAAGTAAAAAACAAAAGGTATTTTTTAAATGAAATAAATTGTTTGTTGAGTTCGGTAGAACAGTATGTTGCGTCGATTCTATAAAAAAAATAAACTCTTTATAAAGAAATTTAATTTAGAAATGGATATTTATTAAGATAGATAAACACTATAATTTGGTTTTGTGTAATTTTGTAATAGCAAGCTGTGGGTGTGTGTGTTTGTTGGAGGGGGGGGATATTATATTTGACCATTCTAAGTTTGTAGACTAGTAGCACTCAACAGACTAGTACCACACTGAAAGCACCACTAGCTGTTACAATTCTTACCACTAACAGACAAACATTCACTTGTATCACAGTTCAAGAACTAGGTTACCAACAAAGCTTTATCTTAAATACAACATTAAACAGACCCACGTCCAATATAACCTTGAAATCGACATTGACAAGAATTGTAAAACTATATATTTGGGTGTTATGGATAATTAGAACAGTGCATCATAAAGCCAAAAAAGCTACAGTTATTCTCATAAATCCAGTAACAAATTAGCTCATACATCTGTAAGATATCAGTTTCATTAAAAATGGTTAGGATATGGCAAATAAAAAGATATTGAGTACGGCAAATAAATTCACGAGATATCTATTCATATACTTTTAAAGGATTGTTTGAGACAGCATGGGACCGCAAAGTGGTTATATACACAAACACAAGTTAAGTCAAAAAATAAATGTTAATGAATATTGGCCAAGACAGTCGGAGAACCAGAATCATAAATAATTTAATGCGTTGAAAACTGCTTTGCGCATACATCGAACTGCCAGTTTGTAATCAGTTGGCGCTTTGAGCTCTGACTGCTATGATAGTTTCCAAACGGTTTGCTGACGGTTTGAAAAATAGCGCGAACACATAACTCTGAGTTGGAAACCGTTTGAGTTTGAGAAATCGCTGCGCGAACAACATACTCTCGGCGGTGCGCCTGTTTTTGACGGTTTGGGACTGCAGCACGATCTACAGATAAACTTCAGTGTTGGCTGCTATATGCCATCAGATGCTTATTTTTATGGTGTGCAAAAACAGTCCTGTCTTTTTCAAATGTTACCCTGATCTCTTCAACTATTTCAGAGATCTTTGCAACCCTTTTTACGTTCTTCCTAGTCAAGATGAGGAATTTCAAGTTCCATCTACGCTGTTATCGGTGCTTTTAGATTGTTGGCAAATGCGCAAGCATGCACACCTATTGAGCATTCTAGTACTGGACACGATTAAACAAAACCGCAACATGAGCGCTAAGAGCACCATTTGTGTGTGAAAGTGTGTGCGTGTATCTGTGTGTGTATTTGTTCACAGAATATCTCAAAAACGAAAAAATGCAGGAAGTTGAAACTTGATATTCCGTTTAGGACACTATCAATACATCTGACACAAAAGTTTCAATCAAAATCCATCAACTAGAAAGTCGCCATTACTAAATGTTTTTTTGTTTTGTTTTGTGCGATTTTCTCGAAAACGGTTCCAACAATTTTCCTTAAACTTCGTATTCTATCTGTACATATAGATGTCTAACAATTTTATTATTTGTATCTTTTTTACCGGGAAAGGATACAAAGGGAACAACCCTTTAAGATTCTAAGGGAACAAGTTAGGTTATGCTTTGCTCTAAAGTTCTACTACAGTAGAATCTATGGTTGTACCACCTACATAATATTAACATATATTAGAAGATTGATAGAATAACAAAATTGAAGAAAATAGGTTAACCGGAAGTGCGTCTTTAGAGAATAAATTTTTGAGTTTTTTGGAATTATCTCGAGTATGACTTGAACAATTTCCTTTAAACTTGCATTGCTAAGTGGCACCGTGATATATCCTATCACTTTTATTTGAAAGATAAAAAATAAAAAAGTTTTTTTTTTTTTTTTAGATAATTATGCTGAATTTGTGGTATTAAATTTCAAATTTATGGGGTTAATTTTCTGTTAGGGGTTAATTGGGGGAGGGGCATTGGGGGGATATATGAGGTTAATTTTATTGTTGGGTTTAGTAGATTAGTACTTGTCTCCCCACTACCGAGTTAGGAATAATACGTAAAACATAAAGTTTAGAGAAAATCTATCATTTTATATATAATTCTTTTAACAGCAGTAAAAGGAAGTTGTGTGAGTGTGTCATATCCGATTTTGTTTTTTTTTTTTAAAAGATAGTAACTATCTTTTACGTATGACAAAAACTTTCTCCCGCTAACATTTCAAACAATCTGTATTCTTATTAGAACTTCTTTGTTATGTAATAAATATTTTTTACTATAGCGGTTGGTTTTGCAGAACTGGAAAACATCAGAGACATTTTCCGTGGTAGCCTGCTTCATTTTGT
>JAAEAF010008291.1:0-42345 GCA_011037195.1 Triatoma infestans | reverse complement strand
ACACAGACCATTTGCTAGAAACCACTTTTTTGGACTCAGGAGACCTCATAACGGATATTTCCGGTGAAAACTCGATATCGAAAATTTGACACGATTGCAATACTTCCTCTTACTTAGGAGTAAGAGAAAGTAATATACAACTTACCAGCCTATCCCTCAAATTGTAAGAAATTCTAGAAATGCATTTAATATTTTAATTAAACTAATTAAAAAAAAAAAATCAGTTTTCCAAGGGAAACTCTTTCAAATAAAAGTGCCAAGTCTTTACGTGAGTAATTAAGTTGTATGTGTTTAAAGAAATTGTTACAGACAATATAACTGAGGCAGAAAAAACAAAAACAAAAAAATCAGTTACGAAACCTCGCACGTCTTTCATTTCCAATCCTCAATTTTAAAATGATAATTTTTTTTTTTTAAACTCAAATTTTACATGTTTGTCCTAGCATAAATACGAAGGTGGTAGGGGAAATAAGTACCTACCTACTAACTTTGATACGTAAAGAAGTGATTATATCCTGGCACAGTAGAACGCACCCAAAAACACTTAAACCTACTGCATATAACTTTTTTTTTTTAATATTTCAAATAAAAGTGATAGGTTTATATCTGTGCTCCATAATCCGTCATCCACACAACTTAAAAAAGTCACTGAAAGAAAGTTGAATTATGGTGGAAACAATGGAAAGTTAAATTCAATGAGAGTAAAAGCATCAATGAATGTAATGTTTACACTTCGCCGAGAAACTTGTCATTCACTTTATTACAATAACACTACCAAAACCCTGTTGCAGACACTGTGAAATACGTAGGTTATGTACGAGGTGTGTAAATTAAGTAATGAGACTGATTTTTTATCTTTTTATTATTCAAATAAAATTACAATTCACAACATCGTCCCCTTCAAAGTAACTACATTGGTAAGCCACACAACGCTGAAGGCGATTCTTCCATTCGTCATAGCAGTGCTGGAACTTGGATACTGGAATAGACTTCAGTTGGTCGGTTACGGCTGTTTGAATATTCTCCAATGTTCCAAAATGACGTCCATTGAGGTGATTTTTCAATTTGGGGAACAAAAAAAAGTCACATGGACTCAAGTCGGGTGAATAAGGAGGCTGAGGAGCCACAGGAATGTTATTACTGGCCAAATACTCATTAATAGAAATCGCGGTGTGAAAGATTTTTCGGAACCATTTTTGCACAAATTTTTCTCATCCCCAATTCATTAGTCAAAATTTGATGAACGGTTGTGTGAGTCAAATTCAACTCTTCGCCGATCATTCGGACTGTCAAAGACGATCTGAACGCACGAGATCGCGGATTCTGCCAACATTTTCGTCGGTTCTTGAAGATGAAGGCCTTCCGCTGCGAGGCTCGTCTTCAATTGATTCCCTTCCTTCTGCAAACGACTTAAACCACCTAAAAACCTGTGCTCTCGACAAAACATTGTCTCCATAGGCCTGGCACAGTTTTTCAAACGTTTCCGTTGCACTGTGCCCAAGTCTGAAGCAAAACCTGATAGCACAACGTTGCTTGAAATTGATGTCACTCATTTTTAAAACGCACTGAAAAAACCATGCTCACAAAAAAAGTCACTACGGACAGTGCAACAACTCTAGCATTTTCAAATTTGCACTGGACGTGTATCAGATGTTTACTTGCCCTACCACGCATGCTTGCCAGATCGAACACTAGAAAATCAGTCTCATTACATAATTTACACACCTCGTACTTGGACAAAAGGCTCACGTGGAACCCTCATATTAGACTAAAACGACTCGATACAGACTTCTTCTTAAGACTAATAGACAAACGCTCCAAATTCTCATTAGACAACTAAAGTTCTTGTAAACCAAACAATTTTACGACCAATTTGGAGTTGAAGGGTTGTGAAGTCTTCCAAGCAAATCCCAATTCAAAAAGAATCCAGTCCCCTCCAAACCCAAAAATCCTCCGCAAAAATCATCCAAGCTCCATATTAAGTAATCCAACATGACCTTACACAATCGTCCTAAAAATGCCTTTCATCGCAGAAATGATATCTTCCCGTTACAAAAAAAAAAAAAAAAAAAAAAATCCTCTGAATCACTTCTCCTTCATCCTAACCTTCTCATCCTACAACAATTGACCTCTTCCCCATATTCCAGGTAGTCTTCCACCGCCGATTGAAACGCCTGTGGCCTGACTTTTTCACTAACAAACTGCTTCAGTAAAACATTATGGGACAGTTATTTGCTTGTCATTATTTTTGCTTATTGTATTATATAACATGCAGTTGTAAATATCGATAAAAGTAATAAATAAATATATATATATATATATATCTGTGCAGTTAGCATATAAGTTTAAATGAAATTGTCACAGACGATATTGAGAAAATTCCAAAAACCAAAAACCTATTTTGTAAACCTGTACTTCCGGTTAACCGATTTTCATCAAATTTGGAATACTAGTAATACTTCTAATATATATTAATCACAACCAACACAGACAAGGTATCCAAATATTAATACAACTACTTAATACATTGCATTGAAATAGTAGTTTGAAAGAAAAGCCAAATAATGATCCCCTAAAAGCGCCATAAAATCAATAATAGTGATATATATATAATCATGTGTATAGATAGTACATGAATTTTTAAAGAAAGTAGATGTAGCCGGGGTTTCGACAGAATCTTGAGAAATTGAAAAAAAATAAGGTTAATACATACGCACTTTCAGTTGATGGATTTTGTCCATCCAAAAAAACTTTCGGGTTCGATGCTGTAAGTAGCGGATGATAATGCAGATATCTAAACGGAATATTAAGTTTGAGCTTTATGTTTTTGAGATATTTTGTTAATACATATGAACACAGCCAACCAATTAGCTAACAACATTTTTTCGAACTTTGGGAACTCAAAACATGTATTTCCATAGACAACTCAATTTTGACACGAATTTTGAACTTCCTTTTGCAATAATAATGTGTAACTAAAAAGATTTCCATTGAAGAATTTTCTTAATATAATATCTAAATAGATATTAATGTGATATCAAGCTTTTTTAGGGGGAAAAAAAAAAAAAACATTAGCTGATAAAGATTAGATTGACAAAAAGAGGAGGGCGAGGTTCATTCCACTGCGACCTACATTAAGAGGTCTATTGTGGAACTTCTGAGATAATAGCACCTCCTTCAGTTTCGCCCTGTTTATTAGGCCTAGTAAAGCGGAAAATAGCTCCGTCATGCAGTTCGTGGCTTTCGAGAATGGTTGTCGTCTGTTGAAGAAACCTTGTCCTCATCAGATCGGCACATTCACAAAGGATGTGTGTACCGGGGTTTCCTCCTTCGGCTTTGCAGAATTGGCAGATAGCTGCTATTAGTAATTGGTGCATATGCCTATTCCAGCCTACAATGCTCTGTTAATAAATCCACTATTAGCCTTATATCCCTTCGGCTATGGCTCAGTAGGTCCCTAGGAAATTTAGGCAAATGTCTTTGGATAAAGAATGTAGTCTGCCTCTGCCTCAGTGTTCTTTTCTACCAATCCTTGAATCAAGCTCCTGGGTAACCCGCAGAAGGGCTTGGGGGTCCTATAAAGTTATTTTTCTAGCCCTCCCTCGCTAGGGCATCCGCCCTTTCGTTGCCAAGGAACCACGCTTGTCCCTGCACCATTAGCTGATTGATATAACTAATAATAAATGTTGAATTTTTTGTTTTGTTTTGTTTATTTAGAAATTTACAATCTGTATTACATATATACAATGATACGTAAATATTACGTAAATAGGATGTTGAATAATGAAACTGTAGGATGTGAGAAGGCAGGAGGAGAGAAACTACCCAGCGGTAGCACTCTCTACGGGATACCAGTAGCACTGATCAGTCCCGAAGGAAATCTTGGGGGCTACTGGCGATTCAAACGGCGAGGTGGATTGTCAGGGATGGTAGTGGAGGCTAGAGATTGTACAAAGGGATTAGAGCAAAAGGCGAGAGTAGTATGCAGTTTATGATATTTTGTCTTGGCAAGTTGTTGTACGAAAGGGATGTTAAGGTCATTATTGAGCGTAAGGTTTGAGACGTAGAAAGGAGCATCACTTATCTGTGGAAGTAGCTTAGATTGGAATGTCTGAATGGTATGTAAGCTTGTAGGTTTAGCTGAACCCCACAATTCAAGTCCGTAAGTCCCAAATTGGTTTGATTATAGAAATATATATCAGTCTTTTGAGTACTGAAGGTAATTTGGATCGTCTTCCAATAAGTCTGTAAAGAAGTTTTGGCCCTTTTAGTCAGTACTTGTCTTTTAAGTCTTGTATGCGGAAATGTTGAATTTAAAATTGATTCAAATAGCCTAATAGAAACTTGGCTAAAGAATTGTTCCAGACGATGGTTGGATAAATCACTGATCCATAGAGATGAATAGATAGATATATTCGCTGATATTAAAAGCTATGTTCTTTGTAAGTCTTTGTATTTACATTCTGCTCCTCTTATATGTCCATCATATTAGAAGATAATTGTTGAAAATAAATGTTATATGATTGATTAAGAAGATGAATTGAAAATAAAATATTTAATTCTCCAATATATAAGTATTTTCCATGAAACTTAAAAAAATATATATATATATATAATATATTTGTGACAAAGTAAATATGTAACATTCTAAAGAATTCTTTTCTTAAAGAACTGTTTACATAAATATGAGGAGGCACAACAATGACACAACACAAACAGGACGTAAACATATTCTTTAGTAAAGAGAGAGATAAAGAGAGAGAGAAAAATAAAAAATCACTCACCCATAGAGTAGAGCAGCTCCTGCAATACCTCCACCAGCTTGTGCCAGCACGAACATGATACCTCTAAGTATGGATATGTTACGTGTTAAAGCCATAGATATGCTGACAGCGGGGTTTACATGGGCGCCTGACAGACAAAGATAATATGGATACAATGTAAATAGAATACAAGAAAATATATTAAAAAAAAAATATATATATATATTGTTTTGTTTTAACATTGATCCTTTAGGATCGGAAACTATTAATAAATGATTAGCGGGGAAAAGATTTGACATGCAGTTTTTTGGAAATAAAAAAATTATTTCCATTTTTATTAAATAATGTTTTTTTTCCCATAACAGCTGATTAATATCATAAATTATCCCACTAAAAATAAAAAATTAAAAAGCTGGCATCCTAGTTTAAATTAGTTAAATTGTTTGTAAAGCAACGAAGCCCCCGGGGGGGTGGGGGGTGGCAGGCAATGTTGTTTTTTTAAAGAGCTTTAGATGGTTATCGAGAGTGGTGGGGAGGATGTATACAGCGCTTGCGGAAATATGATTGGTTGGTTATTATGAAAATTAGGAATCAGGTTTTAGATTTAACTGTAGATAAAAGAAATGACAGTCTAGTTTTTTACAGTAAAGTTGTTGATCATAGCTACAGTTTATTCTCTACAGTGTGGTTAAAAAAAAAAAAAAAAACAATGTTACAGAATTCATATTGATAAAAATATTATTGAAAAAATATGACAGAGCTACTTCCTAAGACTATTCGCGAGAGATGTTAATAATTTTATTAAATTATTTTGAGAACTTTCGGTGCAATTATGTGTGACAAACAGACGGACAATAAAAAAATCTTTACGTACCTATTATTTATCAAAAATACAAGAATAATGACAAAAAAAAAAAAATTGTTGAAATATTACAAGAATAATAATGTAAAAAATTACAAATTTAATAATAGTTTGAGAATTTTGTTTAAAAATCTCAGTGAATCATAAAACATTCTACTACCAGCATATATACGTACGTATGCTTTTTCTTAATTTATAATTCAAGGCCAATGAATATGAATGACCTTGTCTCCCTGGCATGAATTTCACTTTAACCGATATTTCTCATGTTCAAGTTTACAACAATAATTTGGTTGATTGATTTTGTTTTTTAACTTTGCTGTAAAAAGTAATTATTCCGATTATGTTCAATTTTCCGAACTGTAACTTTCACTAGACATATATTATTTGAAGTCCCATGAATAGGAAAGAAATATTCTTAGTAAATGGTGTGCGGGTGTCTGTGAGAGAGAGAAAATTAATAAATATCTTAAAAACCATAAAATCGTAGGTATCTCAAGATTTGATATTCCTATTAGCTGTGAGGGGGGGACCATCACGAGATCTGACTAAAATTTTTTTTAGTCAAAACTATCAAGCGAAACTACAACTTTAAAATGATTGTTTCCATTTTTTTCTTCGAACGTTTCAATGATTTTCACGGAACTTCTTTGCAAACTATCAATTTTCTTGGAAACGTTTTTCTAAGGAAAAACTTAATTTTTTTTCTTTTTTTGGAAGTTCTAGGGTGGAGCTTTAAAGTTAAGTTTTCCATTCAAGGTTCCCCCTTCAATCACCTACGTAATATTAAGTTCTATTAAATGGTATTGTTAAAATTACAAGTTTGATGAACATCGTAAACCGGAAAGAGCATTTTAAGGTTTTTTTTCTTGAAAACGGTTCAGATAATTTTCTTTGAACTTGGAATGATAGGGTCATATAGATTAGGTATATATTTTTTTATCCCAGTATACTTATGACTTTTGATCATATCCCGCTACCCAACGCACGCACACTCTTCTCGATTTAGGCAATCCTCATTCCTAAAGCCCCTTATTGCCATTGCCTGGAATTTTATCTGCAGTAAACATCTCTTACGGGGACCAACCAGCTCTGTAGTTGGTTCCGCAGAGCTGGAAAGCATCAGAGATATTATCCGTGATAGCCTGGTTCTTTTTGTGGTCATCGACCGGTTTCAGGCGTTCGCCCATTATAATGGGGTTGTTGAACGAGAGAAATGGTCTGGTTTGAATGAATTAACAAGATATGGTTAACACTGTATTATTATTATTAGTATTATTGCCAATCATGGGTGGGCTATACCCCGGCACTGCAGCCAACAGAGGCTTATTGTGCCATCCCCGATAACCTCTAGTAGTTGAACCCTCCCTCCCTAAGGAGTTTGAGGACTTTCACCACCAGATCATTTCGGGCTGCTATCTCCTCAGGTCGCAATGTACCAAAGTTCTCATACCTCAATTTAGTTATTGCTACGCAATCAAATAGCAGGTGGCGAGGCGTTTCCTCCTCCTTCTGGCCTAATCTGCACAAGGGTTCCACGCTGATAAGCCCTATCTTGTGCAGATGATTCCTGAACCTGCCATGACCCATAAATAGTCCCGTCACCAGAGAAATCTGACTCCTACTCAGACTAAGGGCCATTAGGGTCCTTCGTTTACACAGCCCTGACATCATCCTTTTGCTGTGCGTGGCACCTGGGCTCTCCCTCCACAGCTCTTCATGCTTACCGCGAAACCACTCCCTAATCGCCGCACGAATCGCTCCGCCAGTGATCCCCAGGACAGTGAACGGAGTATTTTCCTCGTTCCTGGCCAGTTGGTCAGCCATCTCATTACCCGCAGTCCCTATGTGTCTAGGCACCCATATCAGCTGTTAACACTGTATAATGTAAGTGACATTTCAATGTAAGTGACACTGACTGCCTGGATTTACATTTGAAATGATAGAGTAAGGTAGAGTGGTAAAGTGGTAAAGCGACTGGCGAATGGCCTCAGTTGTGTAAACTGTCCTATTTATGTGGTTTCTCACACTCTAATCCGAGAGAGTGGCCAGGGCATTTTGTCTCACTTTCTCTGCTACGAATACTCTCTTTGGATACTATTACACCCATCATCAGGTTGTTTTTGTCAAACAGTGTGGATAACATAGACATGCAAAGAGCAAATTTAGTTGATACACTCAACTATTGATCACACTCTAGTGTACACTCATTGATATAATCTAGAATGCTCATGGGCGAACGCCCGAAACCGGTCGATGACCACAAAAAGAAGCAAGCTATCACGGAAAATATCTCTGATTTAAGCGATCTTCATTCATTCTTTTTACCATATCATCTCAGTCATCTTACTTGTAATTCCTGCCGGACACTGTTCTTTTAATATCCTTTCTTTAGGGGGAATGTTCTCATTCGTACGATGAGCAAAACGAAACACTCCACCACAGCTTCTACGCCAGAAAAATTCATCTCCACGAGCAACGGCATTTTTTTTTTTTATTCCTTTTACTAAAATCCCACATTCCGCATCCATAGAGCCCACACATTTCACTAGGGAATAGTAAAGTTTAATTTTTACTGCCCATGATAACTTCTCTTTTCTAGAGTTTAAAGCCCTTACCGGGCGTTTTTTAAACCAGATTTTTTATTGCGTATCTTATGTTGGAGATTCTTAAAGAATAATTCATATAATTAGAACTATATATTCTTTTTATACGAAATATAAGAGTAAAGTTTTGAACCTTAATGATGAATTTTGTATGATTTTTAAAAAAAAAACAGTAGATATAATATTTATTTGTGAATTAATAAATCATAAATCAAAGGAGCTCTAATTTTAGAGTTTAAAATCCTTGTTTTCTTCATTTACACCAAAAAAATGTTAATGTTTTACAAAAATATTGATCCGATCAAAAAATAAATATAATAGTTAAACCAAAATTAATTGAGGATTAATAAATTGGTAAATTTCGCTCATTTCACAAATCATATCATATGGTCGATCTTTTTTCTTTTTTTTTTTTGGCCGAAAAAATCAACAAAAGAGAAATGGCAACGTCACTCATTAATGATGTAAATAAACATTGCAAGAATTTGGGGTAAAAAATAGATTTACAAATATTTTTAAATATTTTTTGAAAAATATTTATGGGTGAGCTTGTGAACATCAAAATGTACACATTGTTGACGGATTTCCTTTAAACTTGGAGTTATTATTTAATTTTTCCAGCTCCCACAGAGCTCCCTTAAAATTTACTTACACGGATAAATTCTTTCATCAAAAATGATAGATCTATAATGTGTTAGCTAATGTATAAAGTTTACAGAAATTCCATAGAACCTTTATCGAGAAAAATCACAGAAAATATCGAGAAAAACCGATTCGAATAACAGAAAATTTTAATTTTACATTTTTGTTTATTTAAATAGAAAGTATGCGAGTGTTTATTACAAACAATTGATATGAACTTGAACTAATATATATATATGTTTACAAATACGTACAGTTTTGAAACCATAAACAGGATAGAGAGAATCCCACTTAATAATCCACAGAACCTAAAAATCTTGAACCATTTAAACAGTCAGGATATTAATTATCTTTACAGGGTTATAGTTGATAATAATATTAAGAGAAGAATGTGAATATGACGTCGTTGATACCGAGACACGGGCAAGAGACACCGAGTTGAGATACGTGTGTGTGTGTGTGTGTGTGTGTGTGTGTGTGTGTGTGTGTGTGTGTGTGTGTGTGTAATGTACATGGTTAAATGCATAGAATCAGACCTGAACACTGAGAGGAAGCTACTACTAGTTTATTATATAGAACAGATTTGCTGAATGGGCCCTCGTTGTTCTCCTTCTTTTAGAATGTTGTACACCTGCATCCGGTCTTTCCTTCAAATCTTACACCTGCCTTTCTTCTATACACTCTCTGTCTCTAGATTTAATTCCAGTGCATTTGATTCAAATTTTTTCCTGCACAATTTTTATTTTTTATTTTTTAAATTAGATTTAGAGAGAAATATTAACATTATTTCACATTATATTATGCAATTCACAAAAATTGTGAGAAGACAAAGGTTTTCTAAGTCAATTTTTTCTCAACTCCCTTAACTCTTAGCAGGCGGTCGAACCGTACATTCGTAGTGAAAGAAAGAGTAGATGGATTAGCAAAGAAAAGACTACGTCTCAGGTCTTCCAGAACACCCCGAAATTATTTTTCTCTTACTGTTATCAACAGAAATATTTGTTATAGTTTAAAATTGATTAAGTTTATATATGTTTTGGAGTCCCCTGAATCCAAAAAAAAAAAAAAAAAAAAAAAAAAATCTTTTTAGCCCTGCCGGAGTGTGTATGTGTGAGAGAGTGAGGGGGAGAAATATGTCAAAAAAAAAAAAAAAAACGAGAAATTATAGGAAGTTTAAACTTCCCGTTTGCATACTATCACCACTGCAACTGACACGACGTTTCACAGTCAAATAGTCAAATCGTCCATTAACCCGGATGTACGTCTTTAGTAGAACATGTTTTGGTTAGTTTTTCGCGTTTTTTCTCACAAAATGACAACAGTTTTTCATAAAAGTTTGTATACTATCAACAGAGATAGTGTTACAGTGTAGTGGTAGTGTGTAGCACACAAGCGGTTCCAGTAAAGGGCTTGTGTGTATGTTCAAAGAGAAGAGAAGTAATAAGAATAATTAAGAAAACACTGGTTAGATTAAATTAAATATATTATCTTTAAAGATATTTAAATGCTATTCAATAACACAGGCAATATGCTTATTAATTTTTCTGAAATGTTAAGTTGGAATAAACTCTTACATTTTAACTTATATGTGGTACTGATTCCTGAAGTGTTCTGCTTCGATGTCTGTTTCAGACTGTTCTGAAGGAATGTCTTCTAATTGTTCGTTCAAATCCTTTCAAAATAATGCTGGTATGTCTGGAAGGAGTTTTATTGTTTTTTACCCTAACTGTTTCTTGTCCTTTGTCTCTTGGTTTGCATTGACCTAGATTGTAGTACCTAACTCTATCCCCATCACTAAAATACACTATTTGAACTAGCTAATTTTCACAAAATTATTTTACTAAACTATTATTTTTCCATTTCGTTCTTCCATTACACATATAATGAATATGAGAGAGAGAGAGAGAGAGAGAGAGAGAGAGAGAGAGAGAGAGAGAGAATTAATTTAGGAATGAGATTAAAAATAAGTTAGATGATATACTGAACACTGTATAATGAATTAGAACACACAAACTGCAAGGAAATTACAGTTAAATACAAGTTAAGATATCGAGAAAATAATAAAGAGACAGATTGGCTGAGTTATTTATTAGATAGATTGCTGACTAGATTTACTATTGTAAAAAACTGTCGTAAACAATCCTGACTTTTCTGCTCTTGCTCTCTCTCTCTCTCTCTCTCTATATATATATATATATAAGACGAATTTTCCCTCCCTAGTCTGGGTGGCCTAAGCCAAGGAGAGTAACTAACGTTTTATTCATTTAATGTCTGCTTCTTCGCTCTTCGTATTCTATAAATCTTTAATGATTCCGATTCCATTACAACCAGGTTGTACCCACTTTATTCAATAGATTTCTTTCAATCTTTTTTTTTTTTTTGATTTTCTGAAAAACCGCCACCAAAGATTTTCTTTTAAACATGATATATCAAACTAAACATAATGAAAAAAGAGCTTTTTTTTATGAATAAATAAATAAATAAATAAATAATACTAAAAAAAAATTTCACCATTGTTAACACAACAATATTAAAAGAAGAAGTGAATAAAAAGAAAAGAAAAAGCAAGTAAAGAAATTCTTTGATGCATTATCGCGAAAGAATAAAGTTGAAAAGATAAAAAAAAAAAAAAGGAAACTTCTTTCTAAATGTGTAAATATTTGATATAGGTTTAAAAGTCCTATGAAGATGTAAGGATATTCCACTGGTAGAAGACAATAAGGGGCTTAGCGGTTAGGCAGAAGTAACAGGGGAACCCCTCCTGGAATTGGGTGGGTTATGTTACCAACGCACCTGCCACACGATTCAACCTATCTCATAATAATTTAAAATGTTCTATTTAAAAATTTATTTTATCCATTTTATCATTTTTTAGATAAAATAATTTTACTGGGAAAAACCCTTTTCTTTTTATAAGGAATTGTAAATTAATTGAATATTCAATTAATATTCTTAAAAGCGTATAAATTAATAAAAAACCATTTTTATAATTTTGTATGCATTGAATAAAATAAAAAGTAAAAAAAATATTAAAAAAAAATAGAGGAATGCAGATTTGGTTAGGTAAGTACTTTTTTTTTAATATTTAGAATGATTAATCGTTTGGTATTGGCGCGTTAGCACTCAAACGTCAATGATGAACGACTCTTTGGATAGTTTATGCAATATTTAGCAGTGAGATTTCCGTAGTTTTATTGGAATCAATGAAAAATGCAATTTAGTGGTGATAAGATTATAATAGTTGTAGTTTAGTTTTAAAATACAATTAAAAAGACCAGTCAGTGTATAAACTGAATTTACTCTATGCAAGTCTGTGTTATCACACAGTCTGACAAACGCATCCTGAAGATGGGCGAACGCCTGTAACCGGTCGATGACCACAAAATGTCTCTGAAGATTATAATATTTTCTCTCACATCAATATGCGGATTAGCGCGTTTGCACATGCCAATGTGATGTACGTCTTTGGATAGTTATGCAATATTTAGCAGTGAGATTGCCGAGGTTTTATTGGAACGTAAAATGAAAAATCTGGTGTGACACAATTATTATTATTATTCGCCTGTGAGGAGCGAATAAAACCTTACGACGCTATTCAAAGCCCCCAACTGGGCCCATATAGCTAGCTGCCCTATAAAAAAAAAAAAAACTACAATAAACCAGGTCTAGACCTAAAATCCAGACCCGGATCTAACCCAACGAAGAAGGATTCACCGCAATGCCAACCGAACATGGTTTTCCGACTAAAGCTCCTGAAAACCTAATTTCCTCACAACCCAAGCATTCTATCATAAGAGCTTACATATAGACGCCTCCTTAAACCACAATGCCCAAATAACGGATCCAACCGGGGATGTTTGAGAGAGGTCCATGAAAGGTACAACATCATCTAACTAATACCCCCAATGAGCATCTCAGAGACTGCCGACAACCCATGGAGCTTAACCAAAGGGATAATACTGTGAAACTATCCATGACTGGAAGCTTGACAGACATGTGCCTAGAGACACGACAACAACAGGCTCGGTACCAATGAAAGGGGAGAGAGGCGCCTAATTTGGCAAACGTATCCACCTTCTCATTCACAATAATTCCCATATGACCTGGTACCTAGACTAGACATACTTCAAGGAATATAGCTCTTCCATTTTCTTAGAACATTCTAGTACCAACTTGAAAGTGAAGATACATGAACTCAGCGCCTTCAACACAGCTTGACTATCAAGTAAGCTATACAACACTAACCTTTTAAGTTATTGTTGCATTCCCAAAATTCAACAAGAATAACATAAACCTTAGCTTAGAAAACAGTGGTTCATTCACCAAAAGATATCGCAGAGTTATCTCTTGTCTCAAAATAGCATCCATTCTAAAACCGTCCGTGTAACACCAGAGGTAATTATCAGGTATCATAGCAATCTTCCCTCGAAGGTAACCTGATATTGTAAGAATGATCGAAAACAAAAGTCTTCATAGAGAGTTTAAAAGCATCATGACTCTCGCTAACAGCGATTTCTTACAATTGATGATACAAATTTTCTTAAAAAACTTCACTGTTTAGATGCGCTTACTATAAAAAGAGATGCTTACATGTATGCCAGAGTGTGATTTGTGTGGCAGCGCGTCCTATATTCCATACAGTAGTCATAATCTTTCTAGCCGATCAATTGTCCAGCTTTCTTCGATGCAGAGCCACCGGCTTCTGCCCACTGTTTGGACTCAGGTGAACCCATGTTCATCCGTCGTAGAGATTAGATTCTAACGGGGGAATTGGCTCTTCAGCCTACGCCGCCGCGGCACCCCAAGTTCATCCGTCGTAACACATCGGCGCAGAAAATTGATTGGATTATTCTTAAAACGCCACAAACAATGCTGAGAAACTCGATTCCTCATTTGATGGTGATCAGCACTTAACGAACCCATCTTTGCACAAATATGCTTTCTCATACTGAGTTCTTCGTGTAAAATGTGCCGTACCCTTTCTTCTGAGATGCCTACAGCCTTAACTATCTCACACACCTTTAATCGTCGATCATCTAGAATCATATTGTGTATCTCCTCGATATTGTAGTGGAAGAAAGAAATGAAAGAAAATAAGAATTTTGAAAATAGTTTGGTGAAATAATTTTGTTAATTTTAGCTAGTTCAAATAGTGTATTTTAGTGAAGGGGAAAGAGCCAGGTAATCTAATTTAGGTCAATGCTACTGAAGAGACAAAGGGACAGGAAACGTTAGGATAAAACATTAACAGCATTATTTGAAAAGATTTGAACTAACAAGAGAAGGCATTCTTTTCAGGACAGTCTGAACCAGACATCGTTCACTTGACTTCAGGAATCGTTCACTTGACTTCAGTGCCAGTTATAGAGTTTAGCATTTATTCTACATAAACAATTGATTTATTAAGATATAAAGAGGTAATTAAAAACAGCCGTATAAAACAAACTATTTGTCTGATCAAATTCACATTTGTATTTACTTTTGCAGCAAGTGTACCAACATAACAAAACAGTAATTTTTTTATTTATAGCCGTGCCATCTATGGGCTAGGCCAAAAACTTTTTACCTGGCCCTAGTATATGTTATATTTTTTGGGTTATTTACTTCCAAATAGGCTTTACTATAATCTATGTCACTTCAATGCAACAATATAACCACACCTTGAAGGAAAAATAAATCATTACAGATTCCTAGAACTACTTCTAAACATTACCCGTCAAGAAGGTTTATAAATGTATATTGAAAAACATTTGGGTAGGCTATGTTAGAACAGACAACCATTTCCGAGGGAGGTAGAAGGCTATTTCCTTACAGTGAATACCCAGGGTGGTATGGTTCACTATAATAAATTTACTATTCCATTTCATTATATGCAAATCTTGTTGTTTCAATTTATATTACGTTGGAAATTCACCAACGGTCACACGCTTGCTATAAATCCTAAAGAAAACCCAGTTAAAGTTGCTAAAGGCTTTCTGAATGGACAATATGATGTATATTTTTGGATTATTAAATTTGATTTTTTTTTTAATAATTCGCTTAAAATTAAATAAAGGATTCAAAAAAACAAAAAAACAAAAAAATAAAACAAAATTCGTTCTCTAGCGGTGAACTGACTTATTAAACATCTGTGTGTAGATTGTAATTAAGTTTGGCGGCTAAACTGTGTTACATCAAATAAAAAAGGTCATTTAGGTTACCCGCCATTAATTAACTTCGTTTATGTCCTTTGTTTTTCCCTTCACTTTTATTTCCTGTAAATTTTTTTGTTGTTGTTTAAAAGTACATTACAAATAGTGTTTTTTTTCCCAGCGAGGGGGGGGGAGGATTAATAAAATTGTTTTTAATCAATAAATGATTTCGTACCTGATTATTTTTATTTATAAAATACAGATTTAAAAGGTTTCACTTTGTAAGCGATGGATACGATATCGAATTATGTCATGTGAATGTGGTAATTTTTTTTTAAACAACTTTTATATTTTATTTTCTCTTATTTGTGTAAGAGTTAAAAAGGTAAAATATTGCGATTGTAATCAAATTATTTTTGAAGTTGAATTTTCTTCGAGAAATACATAATTTGAGGTCCCCTGAGATTGAGCTATTGCTTTGTGGTGTATGAACAAAATACCTCAATAATGAATGGCCTCAAGGGAAGCTCAAACTTGGTAGTCCATTTAGAGGCTACCACACCATATACCAGAACACTTTGTACTTTCGATCAAAAATCCTTTTAACCGGGAATTGTGGACTTTACTGAACAGATCTCTTTTTTTTTTTCTTTTTTTTTTTTTGAGTTTTAAGCGATTTTCCCAAAAATGGTTCCAACAATTTTCCAAGAAAATTTATTTTTTGGCGGTTATGGGGAGGGGGAGAGCAACGTTAAGCTTTTTCTTTAACTTTCTCTTTATTAAAATTACTAAATACACCGGAAGTGTTAATTCGCACCGGAAAGATTTCTGGAATTTTCTAAAACAAAAAATCTCTATCGATTTTCTTTTAATTTGGAACCTGAGTTATATATATATATATCTACCTTATTGAATTCGAAATATTTTACCGGAAAAATGGCTTTTTAGTATTGTTCTGGGCGGGAAGTTTGACTTGAATTTAAACTGTCCTTACAAAACTTTGCTAAGGCGTTCAGAGACAGGGGTGTTGTGTTGTTGGGTAAACAATACGAACTGCCCCTAACTTTATAATAAATAGAAAAACAAAATTTGTTAATTACAATAATTATAATAATCCAAGTAAATGAATAATTTACAGCAATGTTACCAATATTAGATTCCTTTCTCAGTTCGCTAAGTAATGCACAAATAGGGCTCTGAAAAGCAAATTCTATTAAATTGACCATGAAAAACTTTGGTTAAATTATCAAGTCTTTAAATAGAAATACCAAATATGAATTTTTGAATAAACTTTCTATAGATTTGTTTTTATACTCGATTTACTTCCAAATAATTTTTAAAAAAAATTTCAAGGTCGTTATAAATCACCACCATATTACGGCGTCACTGACATGTCGCCTCGTACCAATTAAATTACATCATTGTGTCATCGACTCAACACTTCCCTAAACATTATTCATTATGAATATAATTTCTATATAAGGAGGGGGGGAGAGGTATCGAAGTCAATTTAACTAAACTAGACGCGAATTAGAAAAATTCTGCAAGAAGTTATCAAGAACAAGCTCTATTCTAGGGGCGCTCTTTAACTAAATCTCTATCACTAACTCTAAGTCTTTTAAAACTTACGTCTAAGTAATAAATGTAACTTCTTCAGTTTTGTAAGTAACAAGCTTAAAGTAATTTTTTTTTTTTTTTGATGATAAAATAAGCCTATAAATTGTATAATTTTGAGATAACAAAATCTTTTTTTCTTGTTGTTTCTCGGAATGTTTCCACATATAGTGTGATTTTCAAATTCTAGAAAATAAAGGTAGAAGAAGTATAGTGTAGAGATTAACAAATTTATATGAAGGAAGGGATAAGCTCAATGGTAGGACGTTGGACTCTCACGCAATAGTCCTAGGTTCGCATCCAGTACTATCCCTTAAGATTTTTTTTTTTCTTCCTAGGAATCCTTTAAAGCTCACTGTTCACTGTGATGGGGGACAGTGTTGTATGTAGCGAGAGAAAATTATCCGGAGGCAGGCAGTGCACTGAGATAGCACCCGGCGCTAATGATCATAGATGTTGACGCGCACTTAAATTAAAATAACCTTAGATGCTTTAAAAGAATTACAGAAACTATTTTCCAAATTATTGTCAACGTAGTGATTCAAATTTGATAATAGATCTGCGTGAAAATGATTTATTACAATGAAACTACATAATATGTAGTTAAGTCAAAAGATATATCCGTATTGGAAATAATAAAGCTGCTGACATTTTTATATATTTCTTAAAACAGTTTTAGCTTGAAAGCAATTTATTAATGATATTTACATTATTATTACTATCAGAAAAAGCTGAACATTCAACTTATTCATTATATAACTGAGGTTATAGAAAATATTTATTTAATTTGTTGTGGTTGGTTCCGCAGAGCTGGGAAGCATCAGAGATATTTTCCGTGATAAACTGCTTCTTTTTTTGTGGTCATCGACCGGTTTCGGGCGTTCGCCCCCCCATCATGAGGATGCATTTGTCAAACAGTGTGATAAACATTCTAGAGAATTTATAAACTGAATATGCTCTGAGCAAGTCTGTGTTCAATCAAAAAGAAGAAGCAGGTTATCACGGAAAATATCTTTAGATTTATTTAATTTATGAAGACTTTATTTTTTTTTTTTGAAACTGTTATTATACTTTAATATAATCTTTTATGACTTTCTTATAGCAGTAATTTTTGTTAGAAACTTGGTGGATATAATTATTTGAAGAATATTATAGAGGCTTATATTATCAACCCAAAAAACATATTGGAGACTTAGTCATTATAACATATATATAAAAAAAAACAACAAGATTTTCGGATAACTTGTCTGCTACTTTCATCTATAGAAGTTGAGAACTAATCCTAACTATATATATGACACACTTGTTTAACACGAAATTACAAAGTTATCATAATAAATTCTAATAAGTACAGTCAATATGTGGCCGAGTTAATCACCGTCAAAAACTTTTCAGTTTCTTTTATCACATTTCCAAATGGAATGAAATCAAAGGTAACATGATTCTTATGGGCGCTACCCAAAGATAGGTTCTTACGGTACCTAGAAAAATCCGAGATACCTGTTTTTATGGTTAATAGAACTGAGAGAATCCTCTAGTACCCTAATTCTAATCTAATGACCGGCTAATAAACGTAATTAGATTTTTAACTATAAAAAAAAAATATTCCACGCCATAAAACTTGTGGGGGGGCCCTTTAAAATTATTATTTTCTTTTTTTTATTTTAACCTAAAATTACTTATAATTGAATACATAAAGACACCGAAGACTACAAGATCTGAATGCTGATCATGCAATATCATTTGGATTCAAACTTAATTTTTTTTATTACTTAAGTAATGTAGCCCCTTGTTCACAATCACTTTACAATCATCTAAGTGATCAAGTTTTATTTTTTTTTTTTCATCCTTATATTGAATAAAATCGAAGTTCTTGGCGGGAAATTTACTAATCTATTTAAGAGGGGCTTTTTTTTTTGGAAAGGAAAGGCATTCTAGAGTAGCCAACCTCGGATTATAAAGATGAGAAGATTGTGAAGAGGAGGAGGAGAAGAAGGGAGGTTACAAGAAAGATAAGGCTTATAATGTAAAATGAGCTTTCCAAGCTACTTCATTACAAACAAACGAGTTGTAAAAAAACTTTTTTTTTTCAATAAATAAACATCGATATCAAAGATCGATATTTTCTAGAATCCTTACTTTTTTTTTTTTTTTTTTTTTATAAAGTTATCAAGTTTAAGACTTTTTACTTAATTTTTAATAAAAAAAAATCAATATTACGATTATCAATTATATATTTTTTTTTGGTTGGATCATTTGCCAAAACTTGAAAAATTTTATTATGAATAAAAAAAAAATCTGGTGTAAAACACTCACACAACTTTCTCTTACTCCTGTTCTCAAAATTATAATTGACAAATGTTATAGTTTGTGTACCAAATATAACGAAATTCGTCGAAAACTGACAAAACTTTTCAGTAAAAGCGCACTTCCGGCTTACTAATTTTCTTAAAACTTGGAATTTTGGCCATCTATTTATTTCTAATTAATTTTGTTTGGATGATAGAATTGTATAATCAACTATGATACTACTTTAGAGGAAGCTGTAACCCTGCCCCTCCCCCAAAAAAGTACCCTTAAATGAATTTTCCCAATGAAATGTTTTTAATAAAAGATGTAGCTCTTTGCATGTTTAGTTTATATAAGAAGTTTCAAGAAGTTGGAGCCATTTTTGAGAAAATCGCAAAAAAGTGAAAAAAAATCATTTAGTAAAGTTTAAAACTCACGCACTTCCGGTTATCCAAATTTTTTCAAACTCGGGAATTTCAACAACATATTTAATTTTAATTAATATTATTTAGATGACAGAATTGTCTAATAAACTTAAATAGCAGTTAAGATGAAAACCTAACCCCACCCCTCCCCAGAAAAGCCCTTAAATGAATTTTCCCTGAGAAACGTACATTAACTATAAAATATGTCAATTACAATTTTGAAAACTGGAGTTAGAGAAAGTTGTGTGTGTGTGTCATCATCATCATTTTTTTAAACTTAAAATACGTCAAAATGTGTACTGTACTTGATATTAATGTCACTATATAGTTATACCAAAATAATAACCCTATTACGTGGATTTTTGGAAATAAATCAATCATTACTTGTAAATTTTTTATTTTTTTTTATTTCACAATTAGTATTTGAACTACACTGACTAGTATTGTGAAAAATGTAAAAAAAAAAAAAATTGTTTATTTTAATAGTAAATATTATTCGACAGTTAGAGTGAGAGAGAAAGAAAAATTAACATATTCCCACAAAGATTGAGTTCATTGTTATGATTTGTTCATGGGGGCTTACAAACACACAAACAACCTTTCAAAGGTCAAAACCATACGTCACATTCAAATTGACACCCTTCTCTCTCTCTCTCTCTGTATGGACCATGCTTCCTCCTCCCCCACTCACTCTCTCTACCTTCCCCTTCATCATCATCATCATCATCATCATTGTATAAGGCTTAATATTCCAGCCGAAGTAAGATGAAGATGCTGCTTGAAGAAGAAGAAGAAGAAGTAGAGATCGTGTGGTCCTTTCAAATCACGTCCTCCATTTCTACCATCTCGCTTACCCTTTTCTCATATTCTATCTTTTATCTTTCTTTTTTTTTTTTTTGCCTCTCTCTCTCTTTTTCCTTGTTTACAGTCTTTCATATTGCTGAGTTGAGAAAATTGGGAATTATCTAAAGTCTCATACATGTGAACGTAAAGATACAATGTGGTTTTTGCTTTTTTAATGAAAAACCATTTTATCTGTACGATTTTGCAACTTTCTCCCGCTATTCTTACCAAAATATTTTTTAAAAAACATAAAAAGAAATTTTTTTTTTATTTTCATATTTCGTCAAAGCAGTGTGCTGGCTCTCTGGCCATCTGAACGAGACAGTCAATAATTTATTATTGTAAAATGAAGAAGAGTTATGTGATGGTTTGAAAAAAAAGGAGTATTATATTATACCTTCCTTTTTACTTACCTACACTACAGCTGAGAGGAGGTCAAAGTTGATATGGAATGGGTGAAAAGGATGCTGTTGTTTTGGAAAGCTGTATCCAAATATTCCCACGGTTATTTATAAATATTAACTATTTTGTAATGTCTTAACTATTTAGTATTATAACAGGTAACGTGTGAATTTTTTTTTTTTTATTTTTTTTTATTGGAACATTTTTTTTAAATAGATTATTATTTGTTTAATTTGTTGCAAATATAGATGAAATTCGAATTTCTTAATGAAATAGCCATTTGAGTGAATTGCTGTTGGAAATTCCTTGAAATTTAATAAGAATTTTTACCACTTATAGAGGAGCTACAATTTGCAATTATCAAATTAAAAAAATTCTATGGTAAAACTTAAAGACATGTTTGTCCAAATAAATAAAACTGTTTAAATATGAATATAACTACATAATAATAATAATTAATAATAATAATAATAATAATTTTTTTTTTTTTTTTTTTTTATAGAGGTAGGTGAAACGCTTTATGCGCAAAGTGTGGGACTCCCGGGTGGCTACCCACTAAAACACCTCCTCTAACTGCGGAACACTGGCCTGGAACTGTTCAGCACACTACTTCAGGCCAGGTCTTTATAGCGTCCTAAAGGCCCTCTCCTATTTCTTTCTACGCATCTAAATACCCTTTTTTCTCTTGAAGAACCGAGTGTACAAAGCCTGACACACTGTTCCAGGTCTCCTCCTTGCCTATCATCTTATCGATGATAGAGTCCGGACAGAAATCCTCTATCTTTTGTACCAGCTGGTCACGCTGAGTAGCCCATTTACTACACACAAAAAATGTGTGGGAAACGTCATCAACCACCTCTGGACAGAAGAGGCAGCACGGAGAGGCCACCTTTCCCATCCTATGGAGATATGATCTAAAATATCCATGTCCACTTAAGAACTGGGTGAGATAAAAGTTGACCTCCCCAGACCGCCTCTCCAGCCATGGTCTTACATGCTTAATGAGTTTCGAAGTCCATCTCCCTCTGGACTCCTGTTCCCAGGCTACCTGCCAATTCTGCAGGGTACGATCCCTTTCTTCCTTACGGACTGCTGCTTTTCTGAGCTCTGCTTTCCGTATGTATATAGCCTTTCTCTCTTTGGCTAATAAATGGATTGGTATCACTCCTGCAATTACCAGAATAGCTGGACCCGATACAGTGCGGTATGCTGAAGCGATCCGTAGGGCACTCAGTCTTTGGACATGACCGATCCGCTTCCTGTAAAACTCCTTATTCAGAGTATCTGCCCAAATCTCGGCTCCATATAGTAAGGCCGACTGGGTCGCAGACATCAGTAGCCGACGCTTAATTGACTTGGGCCCATTCACATTAGCCATCAATCTCCCCAACCGAGTCACCGCTTTAACCGCCTTGTCAGCCGCTCTTCTAATATGCTCTCCAAAGCTCAGCTTACAGTCTATCATCAATCCGAGGTACTTTGCTGCCGGCTTAGACTCAATGATTTCTTCACCGATTCGAAATGGAAGGATCTTATCCATTCTCGATTTGGTCAAAACCATGATTTCAGTCTTGCTTAGGGCAAGGGACAGCCCATGATCCGTCATCCAAGCATTATCTGGTTTAGCTTGATTTGTGCAAGTTCTACGTCTCTAGCAGCTATGAGTGCTGCCACATCATCCGCATAGCCAACTAGGGTCGTCTCCTCTGGCATCCTCTCCCGCAACAGACCATCGTAGCAGACATTCCACAGATCAGGACCTAAAATAGATCCTTGAGCTGCTCCCGCAGTAACAGGCTTCATTCTCCATCCCTCCGTAGTCTCAAAGAGCAACGAACGTCCTTTTAAATAATCACTAATAATACGCAGAAGGTATCTCGGAATATTGAAACTGTTCTCCAGTGCCCCTAGCAATCAGTCCATCTAGCAGAATTAAACGCATTCCTAACATCGAGCGTTACTAAGAGGATTAATATAATAATAATAATAATATAATAAAATATAAATAATAAAATATAATAATAATAATAATTTAAATAATCATATAATAATAATAATAACAATAACAATAATAAAATAATATAATAATAATAATAACAATAACAATAATAATAATAATAATAACTTCATGCAACAGTTAGTTAATATGTGCGTAGATAGCATGTGAAGTCTTAAACAAAATCGTTGAAAACCTTTCTCGAGAAAAAGTCATGGAAAACTGAAGAAAACATTTATAAATAAAGTCACAACTTCTGGTTGATGGATTTTGTCCAAAATCTTCGTGTCTAATGCGGTGTTAGTGTCTAAATGGAAGGAAGACCATATTTGTTGAAGTTCCTGTGATTTTTCATTTTTTTTTTTGGAGATATTTTGTTAATACATACACACACATACATACATACAAAATCATTCCCTAAAAATATTTTTTTTTTACGTATTCAGGCGCCCTAAAACTTGGATTTCTGGTGGAAAAAATCTATATTCGAAAATCTGGCACGATCGTAATACTGCCTCTTTACTAGGAATAAGAGAAAGTAAAAATACTATTGGCGCATGGTCTATATGTGTGTGTGTGTGTGTGAAAACTGCTCCAAAAATTTTTCTTTTAACATCATTATATTATTGCCTGAAAAAATTGTCTGTATATATAAAATTTTCACTCACTAACTCTAACAAAAAAAATAGTGGTGGAATGGGGGTGGGATGGGACATGTTAATTGTTTGCATTTATGCGCACGTGATTTACATTGTAGTACAAAACACAGCGCTCGCGCGTGTAAAACCCGAGTAACACTGAAATCGAAGAACGGATTAGCTCAATGGTAGCTTGCGAAGCTTTCCAGGTTCGAGTCCAGCAATGCTATCCTTAGATTTTCTAGCCCAAGATGCCTTTATAGTTCACTGTCCCGTGATGGGAAGTGTTTTCTATAACGAGAGACAAAAGCATGAAGACCCGGCAGTGTACTGTGAAATCCTAAGTTACAGATTCCACCCAGAAACCTAGTTTTTTTTTTGCATCGACAACTTAGGTCATTATCGCCGAAGTAGTTATTTAGGACCCCTGGGATTAGATTAGATTAGAGACGGGGGGGGGGACGAGCCTCATTCCACTAAGACCTAAAGACGAGGTCTATTGTGGATCCCCTTAAATTGTAGCACAACCCCCATTGTTGCCCTCCTAATCAGTCCTAGCAATGCAGAGAACGGCTCGGTCATGAAGCTTATAACTTCGGGAGTGCCTGTCCCCTATTGTAGAAACCTTGTCCTCGCCAGGCTGGCGCACTCACAGAGCTGGGATGGCGCCTTTCTTTCTCCCCCACGATGTCAATCGCAGCTTCCATTAGAAGTAGCATGAAACCCGGGGATACTGTAGCATGACTGCCATCTCCTCCTCACTTTAGCCATCGAAGCCAGTCGACGGGGGGGGAGGAGAGCCATCTTCTTCTTTTCTCACCTGAGAGGGGATACCAGAATGGTATAGGATTTTAGCCACCCCCTGCCTCACTTTTTCCTATTTCAACTATCGCTTATTAAATGATATAAAATCTGTATACGTTTGATGATCTGCAAACGATATTTTCCACATCATCACTACGAATAGTTATATTAAAAGGGTTATGTGCTTCTAATGCGGTTGGAGTAGTCTTTTAGAGGTTCAACCACCCACTAAAATGAACTAAGTAAACTGGTAAAATAAACGACATAGACTAGAATTGAGGGTGAAGTACTTCTATAAAAAAAACTTCCTTGCTTACCACCCCCCAAATAAAATCTAACCTAAAAACATTTATATAATCACCCAAGCCAATAAATACTTTCATGCTAATAAATACTCTCACGCTAATAAATACACCCACGCTATTACCAGAAACCTATTAAAAATCAATTTTTCTGGAAATATATTATATCAAAGTGATAGGCCTATATCTTGTGTCATTATTATTCTAAGTTTAACATAAATATTTAAAAAAGAATACCTACAATCAAAGTAGTTAAATTTAAAGAATAAATTCAGATCTAAACAGATTGTTAAATTAAAATAATCTCACGCTATTATCTTTCGTTTTATTTTTTTGGGCCATTAGAAGAGGCATGTCAGCGCCTACCCAGCAGTCGTTCAACAAATACTTGACACTTTTATTAATGGAATGCAAAAATTAGATTTTTATCTCTGCCCACCCACCCCCACAACATTTCCATCTTCCTTTTTCTTTGTTTTAATTTTTTTTTATTTTATTTTCTTCACTTGATTTCTAGTTTTTTAGTGTTCTCTTATCAAATGTCTGCCAAAATGTTCTTGGTATTTGTCATCCGTTCCTTTTAAATTTAGTAGCAGTGTTATTTTTACCATTATTATTCTTTTGAATGATAAATCTTTTCGTTATTATTTTATTATTATTTGTCTGTGGGGAGGGACCAAGCCCTCACTGGGCCCGCATAGCTACCTCAAGAAAAACAACAATAAACCGGGTCTAGAACAAAAATACAAACCCGGATCTAATCCATCTAAGATTCACCGCAGTCCGAATAAATCGGACAATAACGTTAAGTGGAAATCGCCTAAGCTCTTCCACAGACATTCTATTCCCATAACCAAAGGTCCTGAACCTAATTTCCTCACAACCCAAACAATCAGCCATAAGATGGATGGGTGTTATCTCCTCTGTCTCACAGACTCTACAAAATGGATATCCGGCATGAATCCATTATGTAGAGATATCTCCTTAAACCACAATGTCCAGTAAGATATCGAACCAGATACCTGAGAGAGTTCAGTGAAAAACACAGAAAACGTCATGTCCCGGACCCCCCCATGAGCATTTTGGACTGCCAAAAACCAACTGAGCTCATCCATAAAGATGAATGCTGTGAAGCTGTCCATCTCTGGAAGCTTGACAGACATGGGCCAGAAGACACGCCAACAGTAGGTTCGGGGCCAATGAAAGGAAGAGAGGCGCCTAATTTGACAAACCTATCCACCTCCTCATTCCCAATCCTGGAACCAAGACCAGAAGCACATCCTTCAGAAAAGAAAGTTCTTCCAGTCGTTTAGAACATTCTAACACCAACCTGGAAGTGAAGACACATGAACGCCTTCAAGCGCAGCTTGGCTGTCAATTTTTCGTTACTATTTTTTTAAAAAATGTGGTGTAAAATACTCGCATGACTGTCTCACACTTATTTTATAGAATTCTAACTTCAAATTTTTACTCATTTGTCTTAAAATAATATACTGGTCGTGATAGGACAAGTACCAACCTACTAATCCAAGCAGGTAAGGAAGTGAAGAGCGCGCCAATAACATAGAACCAGCCACATATATTTAAAATTTAGCGCCATAAATTCCACAAAACTATTTAAAAATCAACTATTTGTTTCCTTTTAGGAATGAATATTTTAAATAAAAGTGATAGGTTTTATATTATTTGTACAATGCATATTTCAGGGTTTGAAGAAAATCATTGTACCCGATTTCAAGGAAATTTCCCGATAAAATTCCATAACCTTTTCTGTTAACTCGCACTTCTGGTTAACCGATTTGGTTTTTCTCCAAATTTGGAATTCTATCAAATGCTTCTAAGATATGTAAATGATAAAACCATACATCTTATTGGAATGGTACTTTAGAGAAATGAATATAACGCTACTATTTCCTCAGTTCTCCCAAAAATTCAATGTTCCTGGACAATTGTTACCAAGTTTATAGGTCAATATAATGGGTATGATGAAGGAAAAGGGAAAATGGTTTGGTTTAGATTAATAAACTAGATATGGCTGAACATTGTGTAATGAAAAAACTCACGCTGACTGCCTGGACTTTACACTAAAATGGTAGAATGGTAAAGAGTAAGGTAGATGACACGTTTTGACTGCCGAGTGAACTCTGCTATATGACTTCTTGTATAGGACTTGTATAAGACCCTGAATACTGGTCCGTGGCCATATTTAAACAGTTTCTCCCACTCTAGTCTACCTATGCTAGAGTGTTATTCCTCTGTGTCTCTCTCTCTGCACTGGATCCTTCTCTTAGGATCCTATTATAGTCAATATAAGGCAAAAATTTAGGGAAAAAAGTGGTTACCGTACTGGACTTTCACGCGGAGGACTCGGGTTCGAAATCAAGCTCTTTATCAAGAGACATTTGCCTAAATTTACCAGAAATCTTCTGAGCCATACCCGAAGGTACATAAAGCTAAGTGTGGGTCTACTAACTGGGCATTGTAGGCTGAACAGACACATGCACCACCTACAACTTGCAGATAGTGCGGTATGCCGATTCTGCAAGGCAGAGGAAAAAACCCCGGCGCACATCCTCTGTGAGTGCGCCGGCCTAGCGAGGATACGGTTTCTTCAATTAGAGACAGGCAATCCCGAAGCCATGAGCTTCATGACGGAGCCGCTCTCAGCTTTGTTAGGACTGATTAGGAAGGCAAAGCTGGGGGTTGTGCTATAATTTAAGGGGATCCACAATAGACCTCGTTTTGTAGGTTGCAGTGGAATGAGGCTCCCCCCCCCGTTTATAATCTAATCTAAGTGAAGTTCTCCTAGATCTGTTTGAAAATGTCCCTCTAAGCATGCCGGCAAATGATGTACCTTCAATAAAGATGGATGTCCAGCTCATAATAAGGGGATAGTGTTACCTATCAGGGTTAATAATTGGCGCGCACTTCTTATCCAGTAGCCTGTCCGTTCCCTAGACCTGACGACCTTAGATTACCTACTCTGGGGATATCTTGTCACCAAACTACTGTAGAAGAAATTGAAGAAAGAATTCTTCGAAGAAATCCATCCTAGCAAATTAATAAGTTCAGTCAATGAAAGGTGGACAAAAAAGAGCTTCTTGTTGGTGCTTATTTAATGATGGTGGCTATTTTATGAATAACTCTGAATATGTTTTTGACTTATTTGACTATAAACTAAAAAAAAATAATGTGCAATAATAGCAACTACACGGCAGAGAATTTCTCTACATTCAAAATTGAATATCTCAGCGATTATTCAATGGAATTTCTCTCGTTCAATAACTATTTTTCATAAAAAAAAAAAAAAAATGATTAAATCGTAAAAAAAAAAAGTGTAGTTTAATTTGAAATAAAAGAAAATAGATTCAAATATTTGAAATACGTGGAAAAAAATTCGGTAGAGGGTTATTATTTGGAATTTTGCTTATTTGCTTTGGCGTGCTTTTCAAAATAGTGAGAAGTGCCACCGCTACAATGTTCAACCTTTTTATTATTCACCTCTAATAAAAATCCTAGATCAAAATACTGGTACTGGAACCAAGTATATACCGCGTCTGTAACTCCAGTCAGCTATCTTGGCGCATATTAAAAAATTATCATCTCAAGCATGAATTAAAATGTGAAATAGAAAATTTAATGAGCTGCTTTAAAAAATTCCATTATTATATAATTCAGAGAGAAATACATTTTTTTAATTATTCTATATATTAGACTTTTAGAATTAAAACAAAGAAAATCTTTTAAAAGAAAACAAAGAAAATGGTGGAATGAGCAAACAATTATTATTGTGGTTTGCATTAGTGTGCAACAGAGAGGCAGTCTTATATATATATACACAAACACTAACATTTACGTGTGTATAAGTGTTTTGGATGTTTGTATGTGAGTATGTGTTTATGATACGTGGTGTAACAAGGGCTGTCAGAGGCAAGCATCAGAACATATTCTGTGAGCAGTCAATGTCTGTGTGACAAGGTGCCTGTGTAAGGCAACTGGCTGCTTATAGGGGCTCCCGTTTACATATAAATAGGGGACTGGTGCTCTGGTGGATTGCTTGATGAGATTCTCTCCTTTACCAATATATATATATATGTGTGTAACAATCTTACCAACTACAACAGCATAGTATAATACAATACTCTACAACAATCTCTCCATTACAAAACCACCCACTTTGATACAAACAGACAGAAGTAATAACAGTTCTACTCTCAAAACAAACAGATATACAAATACAACCCTTATATGGTCCCTGCTTAACTATTTGAACTAGTCACTTAATTATCTCCTCCCCCACCCCACACACACACACCATCACAAAAATCTGGTGAGAAACACTCACAAAACTTTCTTTATTGCGATTTACATAATTATAATTGGCTAGTTATAAAATATAATTTCTACTAGATTCAATTCAAACATTTTTTTTATTTATTCCACCCCCACAGAATGAATGAGAGTGTATGAATGTAGGTAGGAAATTTAATTATTTTTTGCGAACGTATTTATTAGTATGAATGTATTTATTAGCGATAATGGATTTGTAAATTAGTGCGTGAATCATATGTGAATGAATTATGTAAATAGTTGTATTAGTTTTAAATTAGGATTAGATTTAATGGGATGAGAGGGGAATATCAAAATGGTAATTAATATTTATATAAATTAAATAAATGTTAGGATCAGAAAACTATATTGCATGGCTATAGCCGTAGATGCTAAAGCCAAAAAAAAAGAAGAAATTATTTATTCTGGGACCACTGTATCTTAAGAATAACAGATTTATATTATAATAATAACAATTATATGACAGTACAATTTATGGGATAATTGGGAATGAATGAATTAGGAAGATTGGGTAGAATGGGAGTTGGTTGAGTGAAGTAACGACATTTGAAGGTGTAGTTGAGTGGTTGGGGGAATGTTGGATGTAAAGTGCAATGAAGTTTCCCAGAGATTAGTGGCACAGATTTGGAAGGATCTGGAGAAAGCGGTGGTGCGGAGGTGGGAAGTGATTGTAAAGATCGGACGGACGGGATCTAGTGTTCCGGAAGTGTACAGCGAATCTGAAGGAAAGTATCTGGAAAAAATATAAGAAGGTCGTTGAGAGAAGGTGACGTGGAAACTTGAGCATCTCTAGGGATCCTGAAGATGAAACTAGATGTTAGTTGTTTTCAAGATACATTAACAGTTTTTCTTCAAAATTTTTGGAATGCCATCAAGGGTTTTAATATATTTTACATATTGTATATGCTGTAGAATCATACAAAATGTACTGAAATGGTACTTTACGATGAAACTCATAATTGCATCTTTCCCAGAAGTTACCAAAATCTATTTTCCCTGGGGAAAAATGTTCAAATAAAAGTGATAAGCATTTTCTGTGTAATGCACAGAGTTCGACATTTAAAAAATTTCTTATTTGTGCCACTTTTTTTTGTTTGAGGAAAAACTAACTATTCAGTTAAGTAGCATTTCCGGTTGAAATACGGAAACCTATCGTGTCAACGATGTGGTGGATAGTATTTAGACGATTTGAACTTCCAAATGGATTTTTCGTTTTTGCAAAATTTTGTTCATAAAATCCACTAAAAATGACGCAATCGCGAGACTAACAGTAGGAGAAAATAAAAACTTTTGACCCTTTTTGATTGGGCCATGCCCAATGGCCATGAAGCTATAGTTGAAAAATTCTAGTTGGCGGCGCACTGCTAAGGTCTTTTCTAATAGTGAAAGTTTTCATTTTATCATCGATGTTATCAAGCCACTGAGGGGAGGCATGAATCGAGAACCAAATGGATACAGCTTTCACTTTAATGTTTGATAAAAATAGGTGTTAATGGAGTTAGATTGTAGACCTTCAATACTTTGTCTAACAATAATGTTAAAAAAAAAAACATAGCACTGGTTTCAGTATATGGGATCTTGGCCCGAGTTCTGATATTCCATTGGGCCCTTAATATAATAACCTGATTTTGGGCGAACTGGAGGATGGCTGTATAGAGGGGTGATTAGCGCCAAAATATAAAGTGATAAATATTCTCATAAATAATAGTTGAATTGTTTAATTACAATTATATTTTATTTATTTATAAAATCAAATGTAGGTCAGCTCACTTAAGAGCTTTATACATACTGGTCGGTAATAAAATGTCAAAGATCTTTGATATAGTCTGGGTTTCAATCTTCTACATAGTGTAAGCTGAAGATACTCTGTGTAATGTCAAGTTCTCTGGGTATTTGTGTGTTCCTACTAAAATCTTCTATATCTTATATTGGTTGAATGGAATCAAACCAGTATAAATTCGGCCACATCAAAGCTGGACTCAAAAATTTCAATACCAGCCACATCAAGCTGAATCATCGTGCCACCAAGTACACTTCTTTTTCTTTTTTTTTGGCTCTAACATCTACAGCTATAGCCATGCAATATACGTAGTTTTCTGATCCTAACATTTATTTAATTTATATAAATATTAATTACCAACTTTACAATTACTAAAGTATACATCTATTATCCACATAATACTAGTCTTATAAAGAACCTACAGGGTAGCCTTATGTGGGATAGAGTGTACTTGATATTCCTCTCATCCCATTAAACCTAATCCTAATTTAAAACTATATACAACTATTTACATAACTAACTCACATATGATTCACGCTCTAACCTACAAATCCATTCTCGCTAATAAATACGTTCGCACAAATTATAAAATTTCCTACCTACATTCATACACTCATTCATTCTGTGGTGGTGCAGTACTCGATATTCCTTGCACCTCCTTTAAATCTAAATCTACTTTAAGAGTAATCCTAATTTAAAATTCTTAATTTATCATATGTGTATACTTCAAATGCTAAATCAAATGCACTTCAACTATATATTATTTATTACCTTCTCTGTCACGCCAATTGCAATGTAATGGCGCATAGCTTCATTATAGGTAGCCAATCTTTCCCTTTATACTAGATGTCTCTAGGTGGCCCAAAAAGTCTGTGGGCTTAACAGAAGTGGCCAGTTAAACTTTGAACAGTAAAGAAATCTAAAGATCAAAAACTGGAAGGGTTCATCAAGCTAGTTATTCAGCTAATCCAAGGTTAGAACTCTTGCTAGTTCACTCAATATTCTTCAAGCGATTCAAATCATATTAACATCATCACTCTCCGCTCGGTCACTCATTCCTCTATTTACTCTTTTCTCTCCATTCATCAACTTTCAACCTTCCACCATAACCCTAATTTAGCATGTCTTCATTTTTATATGAAAATTACTGGTTCTGCGTTTTTTTTTCCCCCTTGTATATATCTTAACATATTATTTCCTTAAACAAATTATTTTATAATTTTAAAGACTGTTTAACTTAAAGAAAAAAAATAAATAAGTTAATTTTACGTACTATTTTTAAAACTCTGTCTCTTACAAGTTCGTATACGAGTATAGTACACTGTTTGTAGTCTTAATTTACTTCTCTTTAGTGTAAATATTTACAAGATTCACCTCCGCTAGTAATGTTATTTTTAAACAATATAAATAAAAAAACTTCACACTAAAGTTGTTTCAGTCAAACTCTTAAGAAAATTTTAATTTTATTTATAACTAATTTTATTTATTACTGTTAAGTTATCTATTCTTATTTTAAGTTATCTATACAAACTTTGTTATTTCCATATTTGAAATAAATCTTAAAAGAATTATTAAACTGTTTTTTTAGCTTCCTGGATTTTCTTTGTAGTTTACTTTTTCACAGTATATTATCGATTTTGGAAAATTCAAAATTCTTATTGTTTTTTTTTTTGGCGATAAATCTTTCCTTTAAATAGAAATTTTAACTTTATCATCAGACAAAATATTTTGGAAGTATAAGTGTTGGGGCCTTTACTATGATTATTAGATTTAAATCAAGTTTTTATCTATATATATGATTGGTTCAATGGAAATTAAAGGACTTTAATCAATCATCATTCATATGCATTATTTATTTTTTTATATTTGATTTCTATCTGGTTATTTCGTACTCAATCATATGTGATCTACTCAATATTCCTCCACCCCCCACTCACAACTAAACTTTTAAACCTAATGAATTATTCTATATATCTGTGGGGAAGCATAATATCAAATTCAGTATTTAGGGATCATTCTTAAAATATTAATGCCGACCAAATATCTACAACAATTTGTAACTTAAAATTAAATGAAGAGGTATTTTCATCTGTTAAAACATTGCCCAATCAATAACGCTATAAGATCGTATTACTTCCGCTAATAAATACATACGCGCTAATGAATACATTCAACACACAAATTATTAAATTTCCTACCTGCATTCATACACTCATTTATTCTGTGGTAGTGCAGTAATCTATATTCCTCGCACCCCCTTTAAACCTAAATCTGCTTTAAGAGTAATCCTAATTTGAAATTCTTAATTTATCATATGTGTATACTTCAAATGCTAAATCAAATGCACTTTAACTATGTATTATTTACCTTTTCTGTCACGCGATTGCAATGTAATGGCGCATGAGCTGCATTAATATATCCGATAATTATAAAGTTGCTCAAATAATATTACTTTCATCTGATTCCAAGGAAAAAACTAAATAATTGTCCATCAATATATTAAAAATTTACTCAGGTTCAGGACAGTTTATCATTAATGAGTAATATACGTAAAATTGTGAATAATAAATTTCAATTATTTGGAAGATAATATGAATTATTTCAAAGACGTATAATACGCCAATTTTAGTTTTTTTTATAAGGGTTAATTAATTTATGTTTTATTTAGTTATGATTATATTTTATCTTTAGTTTCATAACTTCTTTTATCTAATTTACTATGATTTAATACTTATTTTGAATTTAGTCATATCTTAAAGGAAGAGTGCTCTATTATTATTTATAATAATTAATTTATTCTAACTATTCTAAAACTCTGTGTAATTTTAGTTTCTGATGGTTACTATTTTTTATTTTTTTAAATTTAAGGCGCGTCAACATATCTATGATCATTGGCGCACGGAGCCTTCTCAGTGCACTGCCGGCTTCCTGGCAGTAGTCTCTCGTTATAGACAACACTGTCCATGACCGATCAGTGAACTGCAGAGGCTGCTAGGAAGAAAAAAAAACTAAGGGCAACACAGCTGGACTCGAACCCGGGTCCTCCGCATGGGAGTCCAGTGCGCTAACCATTAAGCTAATCCCTGGTTAATATTATTATTTCCATAAAGATTAACTTTCAATTAAATTTGCGTTTTACAGCTCTTCAGTTCTTATTGTATATGTAATTTAAGATGGTCTGAAAAAATTGTAAACATTAACCTTTTGTATGAGCTCAGCTCTAAAACAAGTAGGGTAAAGGTAGGAGAGATGACGCACATTTCAAAGTTATGCCCTGTATCAAAATATAGGAGATATATTAAAGAAGTAATGCTTATAAAACATATGTCAACTAGTATTATCTGCAAAAAAAAAATGTTATTTTTCAAAATAAAGATATTCTCATTTATTTCAGAAACAAAATACAAATACACTACATTGGCCGTCTCTCCTACCTCTGTGAAGGTAACATGGCTGATCGACATGAAACTTGGTAAGCACTATGTCTAGGAGTCCAACTTTAACTACAGATGGAAATCTTTCATTTCAATTGCAATTAATGTAGTATATAAAAAAATAAAAAGATTTACTAAGCGTTATGAAAATTCACGTTATGAAAACACACGCTGGTGCGAATAAATGTTCCCTAGAACACAGAAAAACACACAAAATAACTGAAGAGTTTTGCAAAATGTTTCCTTCTGATCTCTCTACTCCTGGACTAACTTCCATGACGCCACGTGGTGGCAAACAAGAGAAGTAAAGCCTGCGTCTGTTCTCTCCTACCACGTCATCTCTCCTAGCTTTACCACTAAAATGATTTGAATTATTCTGAATCTTAAAGTAAAGTAAAGCCAATTTTTTTTTCAAGCAGGCTTAAACGTCCAACTACCAAGTTAAGTGTCGTGGACGGTGGCGGAAGCATCCACATTATTATTAACAATTTTTAAACGAATATAAAAAAAATTAGCAGCCATACGTGGGATTCGAACCGGGAACCTGCCAGTTACAAGTCCATGCTCATAACCACTACACTAACACAACACCCGACCCTACCTATTCTGAATCTAATTATAGCCTATTTATTGGCATATTTTGATATATATAAAAAAAGTAAGAGAAAAATAATTTGACATTATATATTACATTTTCTTTTTAAAAAGAAATTGTAGAAAAGAAGTTGTTAATGAACCATTCCAGAACTGGGGAAGATAAGTTCTTACACATAGATCTTGGGAGAAGAAACAAGTCTTATAAAAAGAGAAGAAGAGTAGAAATAACTTGTGATGAAATATTCTTTTGTTTTACCAGGTTTTTGTTTATTCGAGTGTAAAACCTTTTTGCGATATTGTAGACTTTGAAGTATTTCTTTCTTATTAAAGAAGATTATTAAAAAGAAAACAATCTTTTAAACAAAATACAAACATTTCAGAACATTATTATTAAATTATCAACAAATTTGAGACCTTGATATTATCATGCCTTTATTATTAAATTACTATTAAAAAATAATGCTGGTACAGTTCAATGAATCTATTGTTATAAAAGAAAATTGAAAATAGTTACTTTTTTTTTATTACTTTCTCTTACTCCTTAGTAAGAGGAAGTATTGTAATCGTGTCAAATTTTCGATTTTGAGTTTTCACCGGAAATATCCGTTTTGAGGTCCCCTGAGTCCAAAAAAGTGGTTTTTAGCAAGTGGTCTGTGTGTCTGTCTGTATTATGTGAACTATATAGCTCAAAAACGAAAAATCGCAGAAAGTTCAAACTTGATATTCCGTTTAGGTATCACCATGGGATCCGACAGTGGGTTATCTGTCAAAATTCCTCAACCGGAAGTAAAGTACCACTTTACTAGTTGGTTTCTTTATGTTTTTGCGATTTTCACAAAAATCGCTCCAACGATTTTCTTCAAACTTGGTACATCACCTACATATACAAAGAGCTACAACTTTTATTTGAAACATTTCTCTGGGAAAATTCATTTAAGGGCACTTTTGGAGGAGGGGTGGGGTTAGGTTTTCATCTAAAAGTGCTATTTCAGTTTATTAAACAATTCTATCATCTAAATAATGTTAATAAAAATTAAATATGTTGTTGAAATTCCGAGGTTGAAAAAAATCGGATAACCGGAAGTGCGTTTACTTTACCACTTTACTAAAATGATTTTTTTTTCACTTTTTCGCGATTTTCTCAAAATGGCCCGACGATTTTCCTTGACACTTATTTATAAACTTAACATACAAATATCTATAACTGTTTAATTTAAAAACTTTCTCTGGGAAATTCATTTAAGGCACTTGTAGGGTGGGGTGGGTTACGCTTCCTTTAAAATGGGAGCATACTTGATTATACAATTCTATCATCCAATAAAATAATTTATAAATAAATAAGGTCTCCTATTTCCGAAGTACCTTTTACTGAACAGTTTTTTCAATTTTCGACGAATTTCGTTATATTTGGTATACAAACTGTAATAACTTTTGTTAATTATAATTTTAAGAACAGGAGTAAGAGAAAGTTGTGTGAGTGTTTCACACCAGATTTTTTTTTTACATGAAAAAAATGATTCACCCATTTTTTAAAAGTAATGCCGTGTAATACGCAATTTTCCCATATATATAAGTGCCTTGCTTTTGTGATAATTGCATGAGCACGCTTTAGTGTGGTCCGATTACCATTATCTAATGGAATACACTAATTAATAATCCTATCCAAAATTACGAATAAAATTTACATGCTACTTAATTGGAAAATCTTATAAAACATTAAACTGTTTTAAACAGAGATAATATTACTTTATCATAATGGAAAAAATCTGGTGTGAAACACTCACACAACTTTCTCTTACTCCTGTTCTCAAAATTATAATTAATAAATGTTATAGTTTTGTGTAACAAATATTACGAAATTCGTCGTAAAACTGCAAAGGAATTTTGGTCATCTGTTTATTTCTAATTAATTTTATTTTGGATAATAGAATTGTATAATCAACTATGATAGCACATTAGAGGAAACTATAACCCCACCCCTCCCCTAAAAAAGTACCCTTGAATGAATTTTTTTGCAGAGAAATATCTTAAACAAAAAAAAAATATGTAGATCTTTGCATTTTTAATTTATATACGAAGTTTCAAGAATATCGTCGGAGCCATTTTTGAGAAAATCGCGAAAAATTGAAAAAAAAAAAAAAATCATTTAGTAAAAGTGTTAAAACAAACGTATTTCCGATTATCCGATTTTTTTCTAACTCGCAATTTCAACAACATATTTAATTCTTATTAACATTATTTAGATGAAAGAATTGTCTAATCAATTGAAATAGCAGTTAAGTTGAAAACTTAACCTCACCGCTCCCTCAGAAGTGCCACCCTTAAATGAATTTTCCCGGAGAAATATTTCAATAAAAGTTGTAGCTCTTTGTATGTGTGTAGTTGATGTACCAAGTTTGAAGAAAATCGTTGGAGCCATTTTTGAGAAAATCGCAATAAAGTAAAAAAAAAAACAAACTAGTAAAGTGGTACTTCCGGTTTGACAGATAACGTACTGTCAGATCCCATGGTGATACCTAAATGGAATATCAAGTTTGAACTTTCTACGCATTTGAGCTATGCTGTTCACATACATACATACATACACACACAACCATTTGCTAAAAACCACTTTTTTGGACTCAGGGGACCTTAAAAGCGGATATTTCCGGTGAAAATTCGATATCGAAAATTTGACACGATTACAATACTTCCTCTTACTAGGAGTAAGAGAAAGTAAAAAAAATATAAAGTCTATATTATATACATAATTTCGTGTTTACTTTCTCTTGTGACTCTATAAGATACGTATTAAATTTTTTTCGAAAACTTGTAATCACCAAAAATACAATTTTGAACCGACTTTTTGAATACGAAAAAACAGTTTTTAACAAATAAGAGAAAGTCATAGATAAATTGACAGTTTTATTTGAAAAAAAAATTATTGTGGAAACATTTAGGCGGGCGGGGGCGATGGAGAACAAAATATCTCAAAAAAAAGGAATAATTTATAGGAAGTGGGGATGGTATATCAACTACACATTCAAATATCTACAATTTTTATTTGTAATATTTCTCCGGGGGAAATGCATTTAAGGGCACTTTTGTGGGAGAGAAGTGGTGTGCTAGGTTGTCCTCTAAAGTGTCCTAATTTAGTATATTACACGATTCTAACATCTAAATAATATTAATTAGAATTAAATATGTTATTGAAATTCTGAGTTTGAAGAAAATCAGATGATTGGAAATGTGTTATTATATAAAAGTATTTTTGAATGGTGTGTTATTTTTTTTTTTTAAACGGTTTTCTATAAACTAGATCTTTAATTATGTGATCTACACAACATATAAAAGAGCTACAACTTTTATTTGGAATATTTCTCCGAGTAAACTCATTTAAGTGGGCTTCTGTGTTTGAAGGAGTATAGGGTGGGTTATGTTTGCCCCTAAATTATTGCTCTCTTAGTTAATTATATAATTCTATTATCTAGACAAAATTAATTAGAAATAAATAGATGGCTAAAATTCCTAGTTTTTCAAGAAAATTAGTAAACCGGAAGTACGCTTTTTTACTGGGACAGCTTTTTCAGTTTTTATGATTTACTCCATAAAAACACCGACGAATTTCATTAAATTTGATACACAAAGTATAAAATTTGTCAATTACAATTTTGAAAACTGGAATAAGAAAAAATTGTGTGTGAGTGTTTCACATTAATTTTTTTTTTTTTTTTTTTAAGAAACAGTTTGATGAGAGTTCTAGACAAATTGCTGGCCATATTTTCTTTAGAAATTAGGGATTGGAAATTAAAGGGTATTTGAAAAATTCGACAAACTAATCTAGATGAGCTTGAGAATTTCGAAAAGAAAAAAAAAAAGGTCTTACGTCATTACCGCAAAATTTTTTGAATATAAATGCACCTTATGAATATTCGCCCATATTCTTATAAAAATATAAATAATAGAAGTTTTTTTAATGTTAAAAGCCATAATACTGTTATCATTCCATAATACTTCACAAAATTCTTCACGCCATCCATCTATGCCACGGCAGATTGTAGTTAAACTTATCAGCATAATACCAGGCTATAAGAAGAAATTCGTCGCATTTTTCATTTTTTTTTTTTTTTTGACTGTTTATTGTATTCACCGTATAATTTTTATAGAATTTTTAATATTTTCTCTTACTTCTGTAAGAGGATGTATTGTGATGGTGTGAACTTTTTGAAATTGAGTTTATACATTTTTAAGTTTCTCTTAGTAGTGTGGTGGGGATATTTACTAGTATACCTGAGCGGCTTATGTGGAGCACACTCTATATCAAAACTAACAAAGCTTGTGCAAATGTAAAATTTAAACTAACTAACAGAACCCCTTCCCCAAATACCCTTCTCTAAAATTAATTACTTTCAGAAAAATTTTGAAATAAAAAGTGATAAAGAAAATCCTTGTTGAAAATGTGGCTCGGTCCGCAATGTCTGGATAACAAACATCCGGTATTTTATCCGTCGTAGCATGTATATTGGTTTTGTTCCTGACAGGTTTCAGATATTCATCCATAGTCAGAGCAAAGTTCATCAAGTTCGTGTAGAGAGTTCACTTCAACGAAATGTTTCTGTTAATCGGACACTTGTTGGTTGTATGATGTATGAGGAATCTTCCCACATACGATGCATGTCCAGAAAGTAAGTGTACTGAGGCTCTCACGGCCGGAGGGATTTTGTTTTCGACATGTTGGCTACACTATCGTGTAGCCTGATTCCTCCCCTCCGCAACGAGGCCGGTTCGAGGTCAGTAGACGCGACAATACGTTTCGTGAAAAATGTCAATCCAATCTCTCCCGCCAAGTGTGAAATATTCAAGGTCGGGCAAGAGTTTTTGAGACGCTACAAACTCCATGGAGATGAATTTCTCCGCTCCATCATTACTGAAGATGAAACTTGGGTTGCACACTACACACCTGAAACCAAAAGGCAATCTCAACAGTGGCGTCACACCTCTTCACACTCCACCAAAAAGTTCAAAACCACAATTTCAGCCAAGAAAATCATGGCATCCTTGTTTTGGGAATGTCAAGGCATAATTTTAATTGAATATATGCTGCAAGGGGAGACCATCAACTCTGCAAGATACTGTGAGACCCTAAAAAAATTGCGGAGGGCGATTCAGAACAAAAGGAGAGGCATGCTGACAAAGGGAGTCTGCCTGCTGCACGACAATGCCAGACCACACACGGCCAACGCCACGAAGGAACTGCTTGCCTCGTTTAAATGGGATGTCCTGAACCATCCCGCGCATTCCCCTGACCTAGCACCTTCAGATTACTATCTCTTTACCTCCCTGAAGCTGCACATGGGTGGAAAAAGGTTTTCAACCGACGAGGAGATGAAGGGGAGGTGGTGAAGTGGACGAAGGGGTTGGCGGGAAACTACTTCGAGGAAGGCATCAAAAAATTAATACCCGGGTTCACCAGCTGCATTGAGAGGAATGGTGACTATGTCGAAAAATAGCTCACATATGTACTAATGTAACCAGGTAATTTTTTTGTTCAAATAAAAATTTTTGTAACCTGCAAAAATTCAGTACACTTGGGACACTTTGGACATGCCTCGTACATACAACGAACCTTCCTACACGAACTTGTTGAATTTGCTCACTGACAATGGATGAATATCCGAAACCGGTCAGGAACAAAACCAATATGCATACTACGATGGATAAAATACCGGAAGAAAATCATTGTAACCATTTTCGAGAAAACTCCCCCCCCCCCAAATTCAAAAACCAACTCTGTAAAAGTCGCACTTCCGGTTAACCGATTTTCTTTAAATTTAGAATTCTATCAATGTTGCTAATGTATATTAATTTTATGTACAGGGTAAGACCATATATTATACTGAAAATGGTACTTTAGAGAATATCATAACGCTATTACTACTACTACTACTACTACATAGCTCTACAGCCCGGGGTGGGCCTTTGCTTCCTGAATAATGTCCCTCCATGTATCTCTATCTCCAGCCTTCCTGTCTCCATGCTGTAGCGCCCAGTATCCTTAAATCATCTTCGAGGTCCTGCAGCTACCGCCTTCTTGGTCGGCCTACTCTTCTTTTGCCAATTATAGAACCATGCAACAATTTGCTCGGCATTCTTATTATATGACCCAACCATTCCAAACGGCGTATTTTAATGAATTGGACCACATTGGCATCTTTATATAAGGAATACAGCTCGGTGTTTGTTCGGAGTTTCCACGTGTTTGTTTGAACATCGAGGACTGAACCATAAATCTTCCTTAAAAGCTTGCGTTCGAATAGTGTCAACTGATTTTTCATTATGGTGGTTAGAGTCCACGTCTCTGCTCCATATGTTAAGACTGGACGGATTAGGGTTGTATACAACCTTATCTTAGTAGTTTGAGACAGTAGTCTACTTTTAAAAAAATTTGACGTTTGCGAAATAAGCCCTATTAGCTGCCATTATTCTTCTCTTTACTTCATTTATTGTTTTGTTTTCATCATTTACTTCTGATCCCAGATATATGAAGCTTTTAACTTTTTCAAAGGAGTAACCATCAATATCTAATGAAGCACTACTTCGGCCTGAGTTGGTACTCATATATTTCGTTTTGCTTTACCATAACGCTATTGTTCCGTGTAATAGGATCCAAAGAAAGGGATCCATAGCAGAGAGAGAGAGAGCCAAAAATGACAGTAACACTGTCTCGGACTAGAGAAGGAGAAACTGCTTAAATACAGCGACGGGAGACATACGGAGTCATATAGCACAGTTCACTCGGCAGTCACAACGGGTCATCTAACTTACTCTTTACCTCTCTACCATTCTCTGTTATTTTAGTGTGTGTAGTCCAGGCAGTCAGTGCCATGTATTTCATTATACAGTGTTCAGCCATATCTAGTTTATTAATCTAAATCAAACCATTTTCGCTGCTTCATCATACCCATTATATTTCCCCAGAACCCCTCCAAAAAAAAAAAAAAAATCAACTAACCCAGTAAAATGTTTCAAATAAAAGTGATAGCTATTTATGCTTGTAAATAGTATACGAAAGTTTAAAGAAGATCATCGCACTGCCACAGTAGATAGATTATGCCCGAAATCTTCTCAGACGGAATACCATGTTTCAGCTTCCTAAGACTTTTAATTTTTGAGATATTCTGTTAACACACATACATGCAGACCATTCGTTAAAAACATTTTACTTTCTCTTACTAATAACACTAAGAGGTAGTATTACGATCGTACCAGATTTTTGAAATCGAATTTTTACCGGAAATACATGACTTGAGATCCCGAGACCAAAAAAAAAAAAAAAATGGTTTTTAGAAAATGGACTGGATGTGAACAGAATATCTTAAATAACGAAAAGTTGCAGGGAAGCTGAAACTTGATATTTCGCTTAAGTTCTACCCACCGCATCAGGCATGAAGATTTCCAGCAAAATCCATCAACCAGAAGTAGTATACCACATTACTGAATGTTTTTTTTATAAGTTTTTGTGATTTTTCTCAAAAACGGCTTCAACGATTTTTTTTTTTTAAACTTTAAAAATGAACCACACATATACGAAGCTACAACTTTTATTTGCAACATTTCTCCAGAAAAAATGCATTCAAGAGGACTTTTAAGAGGAAGGGTATGAGTTATATTTTCCTATAATATGCTATTTCATTTCCAACAATGTGCTATAAGGTAGTTGTTGTGGTGATTGGTTCCGCAGAGCTGGAAAGCATCTGAGACATTTTCCGTGGTCTTTTTGAAGTCATCGACTGTTTTCGGGCGACTGTATGCGTTTGTCATACAGTGTGATAACACAGACTTGCTCAGAGCAAATTCAGTTTACACCCTCTTTACACAATTTAGAGCG
>JAAEAF010008290.1:185766-207253 GCA_011037195.1 Triatoma infestans | reverse complement strand
GAAAATCGCGAAAAAGTGAAAAAAAAATCATTTAGTAAAATGTTAAAACAAACGCACTTCCGGTTATTCCATTTTTGTCAAACTCGGAATTTCAACAACATATTTAATTCTGATTAACATTATTTAGATGACAGAATTGTCTAATAAACTGAAATAGCAGTTAAGATGAAAATCTAACCCCACCCCTCCCCCAGAAGTTAAATGAATTTTTCCAGCGAAATGTTTTAAATAAAAGTTGTAGCTCTTTGTATGTGTACTTGATATACCATGTTTATCAACAAGAAAATCGTCATAGCCATTTTTGAGAAAATCGCAAAAACGTAATAAAATCAAATAGTAAAGTGGTACTTCCGGTGGAAGAATTTTGACAGATAGCGCACCGTCAGATCCCATGGTAATACGTAAACGTAACATCAAGTTTCAACTCTACGGTTTTTCGTTTTTGAGCTATGCTGTTCACATACACACAGATTCACACAGACCATTTGCTAAAAATCATTTTTTTGACTCAGGGGATCTCAAAACGGATATTTCCGGTGAAAACTCGACATCGACAATTTGACACGATTACAATACTTCCTCTTACTAGGAGTAAGAAAGAGGAAGTAAAAATTGTATTATTAAATTTCAATCCAATTTTTTTAAAAGAAAAGTTTTCATAATAAAAAAAATACAACAAACCAATAACTGATACAAAAGAGGAAACACAATCAATACTAAACAAAAGATTAGTTGTAATTATCTTAGGATTAGATAAAAGAGTACTTTTCTAAATAACGGTCATTATAGAAGTTAATGATGGCATTATTTGCTGGTGAGCAAAGGTGCTATATACTAGAATAAACCATGGTTTAGTATTATCCAAACAAATCATTGTAAATGTTTTTCTTTTTATCAATTTATGTTGCACATAATTGAATAAATAAGAGACTTCTTAATTTTTTTTTTTTCAATTTTTAAACATTCTCTTACACCTGTAAGAAGAAATATTGCATTTTAACAGATTTTCGAATATGAAAAATTACCACGCCATCTGTTCTCTAATCCTGATAAAGATTATAACAGTTTTAATTTTTATTACTAAAGTTTATTTTAATTTTAATTTTTAAATTTAAACCTAAATCATGGTCCTCCGGAACAACTCTAAAATCAACGCTCCTACATGGTATACAAAGTTTAAAGAAAATCGTTTGGAGTCGTTTCTGAGCAAATCTCGAAAAATAGGGGGGGAAAATAGATTAATAAAGTCTCACTTCCGGTTGATGCATGTTGTCCGAAATCTTCGTGTTTGATACGGCAATACTACCAAAACGGAATACCAAGTTTAAGCTTCCTGCCACTTTTCCTTTTTAAGTAGTGGGCAAGGTGAAAAGTATTCGGCGTTGTAGTGAAAATAAAGGTTTTTTTTTATTTTAAAAATGCATTCATTTCTCAATGTAGTTACCAATTATTTCAATACACTTTGTCCAATGTTTCTCCGACCCTTAAGGCGATACAGATTGGTCTTCAAAATATCCATCACCTCTTCATTCGATCCAAAACGTTTTCCGGTCACAAATTTCTTAAGGTTTGGGAATAGATGAAAGTCAGAGTGAGCCAAATCTGGAGAATAGGGAGGATGTTCCAACTGTAATGTTTTGGTGTGATGTGTGTTTGTAGTAGCTGGTTGTGTTGCACGAACGATTTTGTATAAAAAGGGCTTGTAAGTATGCAAGTTTAAAAGAGAATGAAGTATTAGTAATAATCAAGAAATCACCACTGTTAACAATTAATATATTCTGTTAAAATAATAACTACAACTTATTTGATATTATAAACTTATTTAATTTAGTGTGAAACTGGCACAGATATTTAGAGAGCGATTTCTGAAGTAGTGTTCCGATGTTTCCACCTTGATATTTAGATCAAGTCTGTCTTTAAAATAATCTCCTCTTTTGTCCGTTTAGTGCCTCCCCTGTGAGAAGAAAGGGGCAGTACAATGGCAGTACAAAGGTTAATTAACTCTTCTATAACTGTTCTCTTATACCTGCGTGTACCTTTTTTTTGCGAGCGAGCTTGCATTTTTCTTAATTTTGATTTCTTTTATAATTTAATATATTTATATGTTTCTTGCATCTATCACACAACAATTCATTCTTCAAATCCTTCAATTTTCACATTGCCAAAGCCCTTTGTGGGCGGGTTCATTGTCCTGGCGAAAGAGGATTTTTTTTTTCTTCTTCAAACCAGGCCTTTTCTCTCTAATTTTTTCACCTAGCTGGTTAAGAAGATGTGCGTAGGACGTGACCCCATTAATTGTATGGCCTCATTAATTTTTGACCATTTCGCAGGTAGTCAATTAAAAGAATCCCTTTGGAATCCCAAAAAACACTAGCCATAACCTTTCCAGCCGATAGAATTGTCTTTGTTTTCTTCGGTACAGAGCCACCGGCTTCTACCCGCTGCCTGGACTGTTGTTTTGGCTTAAGTGTAAAGTGGTCGACCCACGTTTCATCCGTCGTAACAAATCGGCGTTGAAAATCGATTGGATTCTTCCTTAAAACGTCACAAACATTGCTGATAAACTCGATTCCTCAGTTTGTTTGAGTTCAGCATTTAACAAATGCGGCACCCATCTTGCACAAAGCTTTCTCATACTGAGTTCTCCGTGTAAAATGTGCCGTATCCTTTCTTGTGAGATGCCTACACCTTTAATCGTCGATCATCTAGATCATGTATTTTCTCTATATTTTCTTCTGTACTTGCAGTTTTCGGCCGTCCTTCACGTGGATCATCTTCAAACCGATGTAGGACCACGTTTAAACTCAGCTGCCAATTTTTTTACTGTTGATAACGAAGGTGCAGACTCCTTTGTAAACTTTAACCCTTTGGATGATTTTCTGTTGGCGATAAACCATCCATAACGAAGAATTTTTTGACGGAATGGTATCCAAGTTTATTTTTATTTACTTTATTTATTTATTTATTTCAACCGGGTGAAAGCCCAGTTACAATATATAACAATACAATTACTAGTACATTTCAAATATAAAATAAATGAGATCATGTAATATAAAACACTGAAAGAAATAATAATAACGTAAAATAAAAAACAGATAATTAATATTTACTAACAATATAACTGTGATTATCTATAATATATTTCTTTTTAAAATTATTTATATTTAAAACAAACAAAAAAATCACAGTCAGTAGATAATTTGTTGCAACTGTTCATTATTTGTCAGTGGACAAAAATTTTCATAGTTTGTTGCGTTGTAGGTTTTTGAAAACAAAATATAATATCTGACGAGTACTCTTTAAAGGTACATGAATGTTAAGTCTGAGTAACCCAGGGCAATGAATAATATTATTATTTAGGAGTTTAAAAACAAATATGCAATCAAAGTTGAATCTCCTATTGTCAAGAGGTTGTAGAGCCAGACTTTCCATACTAATATTACGGTGCCACATGATGAATACCATTTTTCCTGTACCAAATAAAACGGAGAAACCTTCTTTGAACAGCTTCAAGTTGCAACAAAATGAAGTTTATTCATTTTGTCAAACACATACAAGATGCTTACTTTAAACAGCCGTAAAAAACTATTTGTCTGATCAAATTCACATTTGTACAAAACATATCAAAACAGTAATTTCATTTGTAGCAGTGCCATCTATGAGCTAGGCCGAGAACTTTTCACCTTGCCCTAATAATTCTGTTAATAAAAACACAAAGACCATTCACTAAATTTCTTATTTCAAAAATCGTGCACAATCGTAATACTTCCTTTTACTAGGGGCTAAAAGAAAGTAAAAATATATTAAAACTAAAACATAACTTTCCACACTAATTAAAAGGCTAAATCTAGGAACAATGTTAATTTAAAAAATTCAAGAACTTCTAATGATTTTTTTTCTTGCCATGAGAGGAGAAAAATACAAGAAAATGAAAGTTAGGAGATCATCACTAAAGGTAATTAGGAAGTAAAGTACTACCTCAAACTCGCAAAAATTTGTGAAAAACTTTTTAATAATGGCGAAAGCGTCACAAACAAAAAAGATAATTAATATTGGGGAAGTCATTTTTAGAAGTTAATATCCACAAGGGAATACTTAACTATGAGAAATGTTTTGGGGTTTAGCCTTGAGCAGTAGATTCTTTTTTAATAAATCATTTGCTTGGTTTCGTAGAAAACATTAAAAATAAACAAGTTGATTACTTTCTCATTACTTCGCAAGACGTGAAGACGTATTGCGATCGTTTCAAATATGTGGCGAAATTTGTGTCTATTGACATTATTTAAGTATATACCAATAGTTAAATTTTAATATAATTTGTACGCATTCTTTTCTGCTGTAATTCATGAGATACACATATCTACAAACTGTGATGGAAGCAAGAAGCAAAAAATTAGGAATTTCAAATATTTAAAAAACAAGAATCACTTTAGAGGCAAAAAAAATTGCCCTTTGATTAGAAAAGAGGGAGAACCGTTAATGTAAGACAAATCACTTGGCTAAACTCTATTGTAAAACACCCCTTGGGAATGCGGCGATCTGCAGTAAACACTTTTGTAAATGTTCAGAAGATACTAATTTAATAGAAGAAAAGTGTAGAAAATTGTCTGACAGAGCTGATAGGTTGTTGGAAATAGATGAAAATGTTAGTAATATTATTTATTCAAGTGTTGAAAATGAAGTAGAATTAACTAAAGAATTTGATGCCATGAAAAAGTATCGTGATAATTTGGCTAGAAATCTGTTTTAAAAAAGATTTGTTTTTCAAATCTAAGGCTTCATCAACTTTTATTAATGATGAAGATCAGCACACCGTCGCCTCTAAAGCAAGCGATCGTACAGTTAATAAATTAACCTTAAGAATGCCAAAGTCACAATTTCAAAAATTCGATGTATATATGAAAAATTAGATTGGGTTTTGGGCCTAGGTTAAAAAGGTGCATGAAGATGAAATTATTGATTTCGACCACATATTCCAATTATTATTGCATGCAACATTAGATAATATACCAGCCAGAGAACTATTGGATCATTATAATCATTATATAATTGTAATCATTATAATAGTGCTAATAACAAGTTGAGTCCTCCCGTGTTGGGCTATTGGCAAGCGCACTCGCCTTTCGTGTGAGAACTCAGGGTTCGATTCCCCTGAGGGCAAAGTCGGTGTTGACCCAGCATCAGTGATAAAAAGTGGGAAGTTACAGTTAATAGCGTCCTACGTAGTAGCGAAGGCCGGAACTAAACGACGTGGCATGCTTACCACACTCCCCTATTCAAATCGCCGTCTGGCAAGCTTTGGCCCTTTATGGGCTGTTGCGCCATAGGATTACCTACAAAGGGAAAATTAGTAAAACAATTCTAATTTTTTTTAATGACTAATTAGCTACAAATATCTAACCAATCACAATGTAGAAGAGAAGGTGAGAAATGTATGTTAGGCCAATCATAAATTTAAAATTATCATGTTGATCACGCCCACTTTTGACACCTCTTCTACAGTTTGATTGGTTAATTTTATAGGTAATTATTTCTTCGAAAAAACTTTTAGAATTTTTTTACTAATGTTCCCTTCGTAAAAAAGGTATTTTTTTTATAACACAGTAGAAAATCCGTTTCGGTCTAGATGGATTGCTTATACAGTTATATACAAGAGAATTACTAAGCCTAGTTTTGAAGCCATCCAGCAAGGAGAAAATATTAGCACTTGGGGTTTTATATGATAAGCTTGAGGCCCAGCTTAGAGCCTTAGAAACCTTCACGGTAACAACAGACCAATACGCCATTACGCTCTACCCGTTAGTGGAATATGCGCTACCTGAATCAATATTGAGAGTGTGGGAACGACACCGTGCTAGAAAAGGCGAGCTTATACTAGAAGACTCCAAACAGTTAACAGAATTTCTAGAATTTCTAAGATCGGAAGTGGCCAGCGAAAAGATATTGTCACTTGCCCGCAAGACTTTTGCATCAGAAGAGAATAAAGCGGGATCTTCCGAAACTAAGAAGTGTTAACAAATAAAGAAAAAATACCAACTGCCGCAAAATTAATAAGTTTCAAGAAGTCTAATAAAGTGACTTTGCTGTATATTTTGTGAAGGAAATCACAGTAATGAGAATTGTTTAAGGTGAATGTGGAGGATCTTCTAACTCTTCTCGAATTAGGGATATTGCTTTAGTTGTCTGAAAAAGGGCCGTAACAGGAAGCAATGCAAGACAACTAAAGTGTATCATCTGTGGTGCTAGACACATGCCACTCGTATGTCCTGAGAGAAAAGTAAAAAAAATGAAAAGATAGGCCAAAGAAGGGATGTTGAACAAAGTTTGGCTAATATCATTTTCCCAAATGTACTTATGCAAACACTTATCGTTACTTTCGAAGGGGAATGTAGAACAAAGAGCGAGAGTTTTAATTGATAAGGGATCGCAGAGATCCTACATATCTATAAGAATGGTAGAGCGGTTGGGCTACTCACCAACAATACGACTCACAGAGAACAGGGCTGGTACATGCTTTATTTGGCGGCGTTACCTCAGGGCATAAGAATCACCAGTGCTACAAGGTAAGAGTCTGGAGTTTAGATAATAAATGGTTGCAATTTCGTAGCGATGGATTCAGATATTATCTGCCAGACAGTTCCCGTAGCAGTGAAGGGACCTTGTTTGCAAGAATTGGCCAGAAATGGTATTACATTATCTGTTGTAAGTGAAGGCCCTTTAGATCTTTTATTAGGGGCAGATATAGCCGGTAAAATTATCACAGGCCGTAAAGTTTTTATCATCAGGTTTGGTTGCATTAGAGACAAGCCATGGGGACAAGCCATTATGGGGAAAATAAGAGATTGTGATATGAAGATAAAAAGCGATCCGGTTGAGATGTTGGTAACTTTGTTTTGTTCACTGGATCCAGTTTCACAATTATGGCGGTTAGTTATCCTGGGCACTGAGGACTAGCTCAAATTAAGACAAGAAAAGAGATGGCATCAGTTGTCAAACAATGAAATTACCAAAATTTTGCCGATACGAGGTTAGAGATTAGCTAGCAAACTAACTGGTCCCCCACCACCAAGAAATTACGAACTGACAAAAAGAAGAACATCAAGCAAACTAAGGCTTATGCGGTTTTAAATTCTTATTCCGCTGTATTTGCGGATTGGTTGAAGGAGGGTATTAGCGAAGAGGTGTCTTCTAAAGAATGAGACGTAGGCCATTACTAACCCCACCGTCCAGTGTTTAAAAAGAATAGTACCAACAAGATCCGACCTCCATTCGCTGCATCGGTCAGTGGAAAAGGTTTGCCATCATTGAATCAATATTTGGAGAAGGAAGAGAATCTTATAGAACTAATCCCTTCTATTTTGCTTAGGCTTAGAATGGAGGGAAGTAATAGGAGTATTTGCGGACATAGAGAAAGCGTTTTTGCAAATCTCCGAACACCCAGAGGGCAGAGATGTTCTTAGATTTCCCAATTCAATTCAGAGGGTATCTAGTGTGATGCCACACTAGAGTCGTATTCGGGGTCTCTAGCAGCCCGTTTTTGTTAGGAGCGGTCATTGATCATTATCTAAAAACGCATGAGAAGTTGGTTGCAGACTGCATGGACTCGTGTCCTGAGGATATTATTACTAAATTAAGAAAATCGTTTTATGTGGATAACTGTGTTTCTTCGAAATCAGATAAAGAAGAACTAAAACGGTTTTTATACAACTAATAGCACACTCTACCGCTATTTTCAAGTCTCATGTTTTGAATTGAGAGGCTGGGAGTGGACAGATGACTCATAACAGGGAATACAAAAACGGCAGTTCTTGGCCTATTATGGGATCGAAGCAAGGATAAATTATCAATAAAGTCAAATTTTTCAGATGGGGCAATGTCGATGTGATTGACCGTATAACGCGAACAACTATAATATCAGCGCCCCAGAAAATATTTGACCCTAATGGTTTCTGTGCACCTACAACCTTGAACCCTAAGTTGTTAGTTCAGAGTATATGGGCGATTGGTGAAGACTGGGACACTGAAGTTGACGGAAATATTAAGGCTTTTTTTCTTAAATGGTGGAACTACCAAATTTAAGTAATGTGGAAATTCCTAAATGTTTGCAAGATCTTGTTGGAGAGGAAGCAAACACTACCCTACACATCTTCTGCGACGCCAGTCAGAACGCTTTTGCGGCCGTTTTCTTGCGAGTTGAATGGGCAGACTCTGCATCTTGTTGAAGCAAAGGCAGAGAAGCGCCTTTAAAGAAAACCACTATACTGGCGGCAACGATTGGAGCACGAATGGGTCATCGTTTATCGAAAGAACTAGGTGAGGTTCCTTCATACTTTCCTCAACTGTGCTGGCATGGATTGGACGCCTAGAACCATGGACTGTTTTTGTATGGAACAGAATAAATGAAATAAATAAGCATAAATTAACAAACATAAATTCTTGGAGACATGTGCCAGAAACGATTAACCTAGTGGATCTCCTCAGTCGAGGATGTTTTCCGAACGCTTTGCTTGAGTCGAATTGGTGGGAGGTCCAATGTGGCTCAAGAAGTAAAAGAGTGAATGGCCAGACACAAAGAGTGAAGTGTACCAGAGGATGTAGAAGAATTAGCCATGGAGAGAAAGAAGACGGTGAGTGCTAGGATTAATTGCGCTTCCAATTTTAGTAGCAAGATTTTTAGCCGGTACTTTTCTTGTTACTCTCGTATAGTGTAGCTAGTTGCATGGATATTTTGCTTTTTTCACAATATTAAGGCTAACGTCATATTACGTAAAACTGATTCATTACAGGAACTCGACAACGCAGAGAAAGTCTTACTGAAGTTGATACAAATGGAATCTTTTGAAAGAGTTGAGGATACAAAAATTAGAAGGCTAAAGCCTCAGGTAGGTCAGGAAGGGCTTGTTGAGTTAAAACCAAAATCTAGGCCAGAAAAGTTTCCTCGATTTTCGAATACCGATTATTTTGCCTGGAGATCATATAATTGTGGAACGTCTAATAGCGGAGGCACATTTGAAAAATGGACATCTAATGGGACAAAGTCCCTTCAACTTGTTGAGAGAAAAATACTGGGTATTGAGAGGTAAGCAAACTGTTCGAAGAATTGTAAAACAATGTGTTATTTGTCGAAGGTTTGCTGCAAGAAATTTAGAAGCGGAAGCGCCACACCTACCAGAAGAAAGGATACGCGTCGCCCGCGTTTTTGATGTGTCACAGGGCCATTGTATCTCAAGAACGGAAGAAAGTTTGGTTGACGTTGTTATCACTTGTGCAATTTACAGGGCCATTCATCTAGACCTGGTTTTAACCTTATCAGCAGAGGATTTTTCGCTGGCATTGAGACGTTTCATCGTTCGGAGGGAATGAACTAGTACCTTATTTACAGACAATGATACTAACTTTAGAGGAGTCAATAATATGTTAAGTAATGTGAGCTAGAGAAAGATAGCAGCTTATAGTACCACAGAACCCATTGAATGGAGATTTAGATGATAAAATATGTGATGATGAAGTAGATCCCATACAGAACAGTGATCCGAGCGTATACGAGTTAGACTAACGTAAGGTTATTTTTTTTATTTCTCGAACTCGCTTCAGTAAGGGCAATCGGACGGTGGGTGGGAGCATTCGATTGACAGATATAGAACAAAATGCAATTTATGGTATTTCCATTTTTTTAAACTTATTTTGCATAATAATGCTAGGTTACAAAAAAAAAAAGCAGAATGCGCTAGGTGATTCAGTGTTAGATACAAAATTACAAATAAAACCTATAGAATGCGCCACATGTTGGTAGTTAAACCAACTTTTACCAAATAAGAACTAATTAGAATTAAATATTTTGTCAAAATTGCTGGAGTTGAAGAAAAATCGGATGACTAGTAATGCTTTATTACCGGAATTATTTTAATTTTCTACGATTTTTTATCTATGAAAGCGATGGTTTTCATTAAATTTGTTACAATAACTATGAATACAGAGACCTATAACATTTTACTGGCAGCTTCATTTTAAGAGGTTTTGGCGGAGGGGGAGTGTATGGTTTCCTCAAAAAAGTCATTTTAATAAGTTGAGATTTTCCAATTGATATAAACCTGAAGATAAGCAAACAATTAGTAACAAGCAATTATTAGGTATTAGAAGAAAATTTGTCATTTAAATCTGTGTAAACAACTGTAGTAAGAGAAGTCGTGTTTCAATCCATATTTTTTATATTCTATTTTGTTGTCGATTTTTTTTTGTTTTTTTTTTTTTTTATTTAAATAAATAAAAGTCTGTACTTCCGAAATAAACGATGTTTTTAATGTATTTTATATACGCTCAATGTATTTTCTTTATTTTTCATAAAAAAACTCTCAAGCTGATAATCAAATTCTTTCACACCCATATGCTCACACACACACACACTCACAAACAGACCTTTTAACTAGGAAAAGAAAAACAAATCTCTTTGTATTCAGAAGACTTTAAAATTGTTAATTAGTAATGCAAAAATAGGTTAATAGTAATAATTCATCTGATAATTTAAAATATGATTTCATTTAAACAGACTTTTGAAATAATCAGCAAAATAAATGTGTATAAAAGTTCATTTTTGTTAACAAATGATTTTTTCTTCTTCATGTCTAATATTTACATCATTTTTTCTTGATATTGAAAAATGATGATTATTATTACAATACAATATAATTCCGATAAAAGCAAAAAAGTATATGTCATGCCTCTACAATATAATGAAGAGAGATACTATCAGAAGATCTTTTGAAATATTTAAAAACTTCAAGAGAATGATATCATTATTACGTAAGTTTATTCTAATCTTACGAAAAATTTTGTATAAATGCTGCATTAATGAAAAATCGAAACACTCTCGAATAGTAGGAAATCTTAATTCTATTTCTTAAAAGTAACTTTTTTTTTTATGAAAAAAACCCTTGAGTTTCCGGGTTGAGACCGAGTGCAATAATTTGCTAAAAACCAATGTTTCACCCATGTTGCTATGACCCTGAAGAGGCACCATTGCAACAAGGGCGAAATGTCGGTTTTCAACAAGGAAACTCAAAGTGTTTTTCATGAAAAACGCCGTGGAAACCTAAAAGATAGTAATTTTTTAGTTCCTTCGATATTATTTTTTTGTTCCTTAAAGAAAAATGGGCTAAAGTTCAAAACAGACACGCCACTTACCTTTTTATGATAAATTTTTTTTACGATTCATTCCAATAAAAGCAATATAATTATAAATTTTAAGAATCTAAAAAAAAGCATAAGTATAAAACTAAACCGGAAATGTAGTAATGGCAGCCATTTGAGTTTGTAGGACCACAAAATATGAACAATTACTGTATTAAAGAGTTGCATGATTACTTTCTCTTGCTAATAATAAGCGGAAGTTTTGCGATCGTGCCAGATTTTCGAAATTGAGTTTTCACCGGAAATATACGTTTTGAGAACCCCTGAGCCCAAAATAGTGGTTTTTTTAGAAAATGGTGTCTATGTTAACTAACTATACAAAGAGCTATCGCTTCTCGTCCTTTTGGTTAAGATCAAAGTGTAGTATCTATTCTTATTAGTTTAATCTCTCTGGGGTTGGTGTTGGTGAAGTGGTTATGAGCATGGACTTGTAACTTGGAGATAGATCCCCAATTCGAGTCGCGCGTATAATTGCTAAAAAAATGTTAATAGTAAAGTATGTGCTTCCGCCCCCGTCCCTAGTAGTTGGACGTTAAGCCCGCCTGATATAATTGGCACTACTTTACTTTACAAAGAGCTACAACTCTTATTTGAGATATTTTTTGGGGAAAATTCATTTAAAGGGATTCTGGAGGGAGAGATGGGGTTATGTTTTGCTCTAATGAGCTGTTTCAGTTCAACAGAGTGTTGTACAATACTAATACTGTCAACTAAATTCTCATTTGACTTATAACTGTTCTCTTCCAATACCGGTCATCTTATGTACGATATTTCGATACGATATCTCGTATTTTTAAGAAAATGTTTCCACACATCTACATACTGTTTGGCTTGGCGCTTTGACAGTTCATGAGGTTTTAGGTGGCAACTTACAATGGCGTTCGAAGCTCATAACTATATTAGATAATCCTCGAATGATCGCATATTAATACTGCATCAGCCACACATTCAGGAATCACAACCGAAACCGGTTCATCACAATCACAACCGGATTTTGGCCATCTTGAAGGATCTATTCCCTCTTTTGAAACGTTCAAATCAAACCGCTATCTTATTTCAATGCACAATTTTCTACGACTGCCCATTTTTCGCCTTTTTTCCATTTAAGTCACAGAAGACCGCGAATCATAACTTTTTATTTAATAGATTATTGTAGCCATGAGAGGTAGTGACGTTTAGGTCAATAATTGAATCAAGGGTTAGACATAGTGAAAACTGATATAAATAATATAACCAAAACCAACAAATACGATTTATTAATCTGACTTCAAAGATCATCATTGTTTTCATGCACAAAAACTTTTGAAACAACCGTATACTATACTTTCACTATTTTGGTAATTTGTTAAAAGTAAGAAAAATATGAAAATCATACGAAAAATATTCAACAATCTTTTCTTTTTTTGCAGCTAGCGATGATTTAAATCTATCGGTTGTATTACGACGGTCCAATGATGTAAGCTTTGTACGTATCATATTTGCTATTATAATTTCATTTACACTGATGTAATAAATGGTTACATGTTAAAAACCACTTGTTGCAGGAAATAAGACCTATACCAATCCCAAGGGAAAAGGGCAAGTAACTAAACATTGTTTATTTATGAACAGAATAAGTAAATAAATTAAAAAGATTTCTTATACCAATAATTTATGTTAGGAACTAGTTTTATTAAAAAGTTAATTAGGTTAGAAAGTTTGAAAAACATTGTTGCCAGTGTTTCAAGATGAAAAGTATACTACTTTATTTTATTAGGAAAATAATTTAAGCATGTATGATGGGCCCGCAATGTTAGGAAAACATCAGTGTTCTTTTACATGATAACAATGCATCATTGGTTTACATGATAACAATGGTCGACTGGTTTTCAAGCAACGCCATCTTCCAGATGGTTTGGTAAACTATTTGTGATCGTTGAACGCCATCTTCTAGATGGTTTGGTAAACTATTTGTGATCGTTGCCTAACGTTATAACAAATTTAGAGCATTTAGAGTAGAACGAAGCATTTGCTCTGATTCCCGAATTGTGATAGTCGAAGAAGTGATGTTGTTAAAATATCCTGAAGAGTGGAGAACATCCAAAAACTGTCGATGAACATAAAATAAAGTAGATTATTAACATAAATAATTTTTATCAATTTAAATAATTTTAATATTGATCATATATTTTTTAATCTGCAATATGTTGTGTGTCCTTCTGATTAGCACATATCTCTCCAATCAGCTTTAAGTCTGTTCTTAAACAAATTCAATCTGTTGTTTTTTTCATTATTACTTTTGTCTTATTAATGAGGAAGTATGAAGATTAACCGAAAATACAAGTATTGAAGTACAAAAAAACTTTTTAGCAAATGGTGTGCTCTTCTTACCTCTTACACCAACATTAGGAAAAACTTTTACTGAAACGTATCAACCACATTTTTGCGGAGCTTGGTGTTGTGGTCCAACATCAATTTGGTTTGCAGAAAACATCATATTACAAAACAGCATTGTCATCGGGTTGCAGTTGTGATTGCTTCAGCATTAGAAAGAAAGCATTATTGCTCGGATGCATTTTTAGATATTTTCAGGCTTTTAATCGTGTTTGGCAACTTGGGGTACTATTCAAATGGACAAAAGTTCTTTTCTTATTCATTCTTCGTTTGTATCTCTGAGAAGTATTTTTCACCAATGGATGCAGAGGAGTATATATACTTGGCCCAGTCCTCTATACACATCAGACTTACCCACACACTCTTCCACAAAACTTTGTACAAATGACACACCCATACAAAGCACCAATTAAAACTCTACATTAGCATCATACAAATTGCATACCCATTTACAGGCAAAATAGTGGCTAATTAAAATGAACACTCAAAAATGCCACGTTTACTCTCCGGCGAGGCTTCTGTCCTCCTGTTTGACAGAAGCGGTACCCTACCTGTTACAGATCTGGTCTTGGATTCTTCAAAGACAAGCGAATCACATGGAACCTACACACAGGACTTAAAAGACAAGCAATGACTAAACGTTTCAAACTTCTTTACAGATTTCTTAGAAGGCGATCTAAATTACTAATTAAAAAGACATATATATATATACATTACTCTCCTCGAACCTAAGTGGACTTATGGACTAGAATTGTGAAGTTCAGCCAATCCTACAAATATACGAACCGTATAGACATTTCAATCCAAACTACTTCGACAAATAGTTAATGCTCCTTACTATGTCACAAATTTCACTCTCCATAAAGGTCTAAACTTGCCAAGACAAAATATCTCGAATATCATTTTTTATTATTATTATTATTATTATTATTGAAATAAGGCACACTGGGGGGGGAGGGGCAGTCCCTGGGGCTTTCGCCCATACCCGTTCGTAAAGAAGCCCCTAACATGAATGGTGCCCCTACGCTGAGCGTGACGCCCCAAAACAATGGAAATGAACTTAACTCCTGAACCAATCCTAACCTACAGGTCCCTCCAGTACTCGATATTCCTGAGGGTCCCGAACCTACCATCCATTCATTCCAATACAGTTAAAATTTATACACACCCTTGCATCCTAAGCTCGTTCATTCAACCATGCACAACCCTACGCACCTCAGTACTCAATATTCCTGAAGGGTACGAGAAATTCTACATCTAACCTTACAAACTTGCCTAAAACTAAGAGTCATAATTGCACCGCGAGCCTGAAATCCGCATTCATGCGAAATTCACGAAATAAATTACTTTCATTCCAACATGCAAACTACCTACCAAATCAGCCCCTATTGACCTATTCCATTCTCCTTTTCAATGCTTCTTCCGCAAATCGCGGGACGGACCATTGTCCTCCAAAGCAACATGGAAGCCAAACCCCTTCTGCAAGCGCTGACGCAAATCAGAATACAGAGGGCATTCCAACAACACATGCTCACTTAGCTCCTCCTGTCCACACCTACCGCTCCCATCCCCCATCAAACCCATTTTTACCCATTTACCATTCAACTGTCCAAGCCCCGTAACCAACCGTGAAACAGCATATGGCAGTTCGTCGGAAATAATGCTACACCCTCCCACCCCACTTCACCTTCTGCAAAAACGTTGTCCTCCCCTTGGTAGAACTCCTTCACCATTCTACAGTATATATGTCCAAATGTAGACATCGTATGCATCCACCCACTCCTGAGCGTCATCATCCTACATATTTTCCGCTGCTAATCCCCTTTCCTCCTATCTGTCTATTAAACTATTCCCAATAATCCTATGTATATTCCAATAACATTTAACTTTTAATTTATTAAAAATATATATATATATATAAATATTCATATATATTATATTTGTCCTACTTCTTTGTCCCTTCACTACCAATGGTCCCTTCACATTCCTAACGGTACTTCCCCCCTCCACACCCTGGTTTTTCCTCCACAACCTTTTGCTGGCAATACACTTATAACTATAGACATAATCGAAGATGTTGTAACAAGATTTCCAAACTTCTCTTGACTTTTAAGGTCTGTAACCTTGTTGCAATTTTTCTAAATTATTTATCTGTGTAATTATATTGTTATTTTGTTTAGTTATCTTACTACTATTACTTTTTTATTTTTATCATTCTGTTGATAAATACTAGCTATATTCTTATTTGTATATTTTTTCGGTATAGAGAGCCCCTGAAGAAGGCAAACAATATTTGCCGAAACGTCGGGTTTTAAATAAAAAACACTTAAAAGTTATTTGTTTTTTTTTTTTTGTTTGGAAACTTCCTGGTCAATAAACCAACAATTAGATACATCTGATATTTACCAATTAATTGAGGCTTATGTTTTGCTAACTGTATAAATGTATTATGTATTTTTGTTATTTATAAAAAAAATGTAAAATTTTAGTAGAATAAAACAAGCAAGAAATGAAAGGATAAAAAAATTAAGTTCTTTTAAGAACTCAAGTTTTGGCCACTGGAGCGGGCTTGAGTTCGCAGAGTTGGCTGATTGGCTGTGAAGAATGAGTTGACCAATGTGAAGCAATTTCTGTACTGCACGTGCACTCAAGTCGGTTATCTAGGACGACCGCTGGACCTACACATAGTATGGTAGAAACAAAAGCAAGAACAACAACCTGAAGAAAAGCACTAGCCAGGCCAGAGGACAACAACCAAAAATAAAAATCTGGTGTGAAATATTCACACGACTTTCTCATAACTGCAGTGTACAACATTTAAGTGATAAATTTTCACCCGAATATAATTTTTTTTTAAATGTTTGCTTTTCTTCAATTTTATAACAAAATGACTTTTTTGAGGAAATTTGTGAGGGGTTTGGGTTTCACGTTGCTTTGAAGAAACCCCTCTCTCAAAACTTTTTGAAATGAAGTTTCTCGGGAAACAAGTTTCGAATACACACCCCTTTTTCTCAATACAAGTTTACAGAATTATAATTGACTAATTTTTTGAAACTCACAATTTTTACTTGTCTTAACCTATGTTTACAGGTAATTTGGGGCGGGTGTTGGTGTAGTGGTTATGAGCATGGACTTGTAAGTGGGAGGACCCCAGTTCGAGTCCAGCGTATAACTAAATTTTATATTTGTTTAAAAAATGTTATTAGTAAAGTAAGTGCTTTCGCCCCCGTCCACGACACCTAATTTGGTAGTTGGACGTTAAGCCCGCCTGAATAAATAGGCATTACTTTACTTTTACTTTTACAGGTTATTTTCTGTTGTAGGCTAATCTGTTAAGTATAAATAATTATTTGTGAACTAGCTTCAAAAAAACCAAGCCTTTTCCAGCCTTCTTTATTTATTGTTTTTTTTTTTTTTATTATATTACAATAAAACTCGACGTTTCGGCGTTTTTAAATTAGTAGTAATCAATTATTTCTTTATATTATTATTATTGTTAAAGACCAGAAGGGGATCATATACCACCTAGCAGACATGGCTGATTTTAGTAGACTATTAAAAAATTTTTTGTTTTCCACACAATGAGGATTATTTCTCCACTAGACTAACCAGCCTTATATCCCCCCCCCCAGTATATTATGTCATCAATTAATTTTGTTTATTTTTCCATACATCTCTCTGCAGAGCTTCTTCAGATGCTAGACCATATCCTGTCATGTCCTATTCTACTATCTCTCTCCAACTTAATTTTAATCTGCCTCTTTACCTCCTTTTTCCCGGGGACCATTCCATCACTTGTTTGGAGATTATAATGGATGAGTTAGGTGGAGAGAATTTGTCTAGTTGATGAAATAAGAAAACAGGGTTAACACTGGTTAACTATGTATAATAATAATAATAATAATAATAATAATGAGTGACACTGTCTGCCTGAACTTTATTACACTTGTAATAATACTGTATGGTAGAGTGGAAAATGGGTAATGACATGTAGTGATTGGCTGTATCAACTCAGTAGTATGAACTGTATTGAACTGTCCCACTCTGGACTGTCGTCGCTCTATATATATATATATATATGTCTTCCACTCCAGTCTGAGAAAGTGGTTGGGTTCGTTTCTCTTCTCTTTACTCTCTTTGGTTCTTAGCCCTTGGCGAATGATACTGCCAAACAAGCGGAACGTTGCAGCGATACGAGCAATTGTTTTCCAGCTTGGGTGTCTTCGTTCAGAAAATCTCTCCTGGTAAACCCTTGCAGTTGTTTAAACTTGACGACGGCAGTAACAAAAATGTCGTACATCAAGTGTCATACAGTGTTTTCGTTTGTCGAATATGAACGGTTCATCTTGCCGGAACGAATGGAAGTTTGAGGTAGACTGGAAGTATTTTAAAAACAAGGCATTGTTTACAACTTATGGAATTAAAACAGTAAACAAGAGAGCATTTGTGTAAACATTCATCTTGCATTTTTGTTTTTGCCCTTTGGACAGACTGTTATGCATTTATCCATAACTGTTTTTTATTACTATGCCAGCGGTAAAAAAAACTTCTTTTTTTTTCTTCAAAAATTCATAACTTGAGAACTACAAAAGCAATTTTAATTTTTCAAAAAATGTTTTTTTCACAAAAAAAAAGTACTTTTAGAATTCATAATAAAAAATAGGGGTTCCCATTTGGAAAAAAAGTTTGTTTCTGTAACCTGCATATCAGCGGCAGAATTTTTTTTTATATCATTAGATATTGCTCAAAAAATAAAGGAAGTTATGATTTGAAATTTTATTTCCATCATCAATAATTACCGAGAAAAAGGGAGTGGACAACTTAGCCCGGACACCCTATATGTTTACTTGTCTTTAATTTTATATCATAGGAGAATTTAAATTTATTAATATGTCTTGTTTGAAGAAAGCATAACTTGCCAGAGAAATGTTTCAAATAAAAAAATTATAGCTCTGCCGTTTTTGATAAAAATCAGTAAAAACTGAAAAAAAGATTTAGTGAAGTGGTACTTTTCGGTAGAGGTATTTTGACTGACAACTTAGTGTCGGATCTCATGGTGGTACCTAAACAGAATATCAAGTTTGAACTTTCTGCGACTTTTCGTTTTTGAGCTATGCTATTCACATACACACTCCTCACAGAGAGACCATTTTCTAAAAAGCCACTTCTTTGGATTCAGGCGACCTCAAAATGTTTATATCCGGTGAAAACTCGATATCAAAAATTTGACGCAATCACAATACTTGCTCCTACTAGGAATAAGAGAAAGTAAAAATAACAACCAGTCAGAGAATAGTAGGGAAGAATACAACCAGTTAGCGGAATAGAAGACCGAAGATACTCGCAAGCTATACAAATGCCATAGCTGCATGGCTAGAGAGCAGCTAGCAGTGTCGACTTCTTCACAAAGAATAACCAGTCCGACTAATACACACCAGCTTGTCCGACAGCCCATTTCAGGACCAGTGGACACCTTTTTTCTCAATTATTACGCTGTAGAATACATGCCAAGTATCATTGAATCCTTTTCAAGACCAACGGTTCTATTCCAACAATTTGTGTTTTGTAACTTATCAGGTTGTTGCAATCACTCATTTTTTCACTCTTATTATTGCCGTCTCTGATGTGTGGATACTGGCAGTAACAGAAGGTACTTACACTTACCACTTTAACAACATTATACATAAAATAAACAATCCATAATCATTCATAAATGCAAACAAAATAGCACCCGGCCTTGGTGGCAGAAGGCGGGCTCTCAGAAAACTATTCTAATGGAACTTATGACCTACAGTATGTTGAAAGTCTTGTACTAATGAATTAGTATTTAAGTATTCACTTTTGGCTTATATTTTAGAAAACCTTGGCGTCTCTTGAATTTTTTTCAATAATTGCAATGATGTCTTATTTGGTCTAAGGCTAAAATTTAAAACTAATTAAATTAATTTAAATCGAATTAAAAAATAGAGAATATTTACGTTATGCAGATTTAAATGTATTACGTTTTGTAGCAGAATGTAGGAGGTCTTCATCATAAATGAATGCTTTAAATAAATATATATGGATTTTTTTTTTTTTCTAGAACTGTTGATTCGTGTGGGTGTTGTATGCCTGTCGGAATTAGATCTTTACCATGTATCAACAGGGCCAACTAAAAGACAGGCAGGTTATACAACTCCATATGTGTTAGGCAACCAAGCTTCAGGAATTGTTGTTGGTACTGGTGTGGGTGTTGAAGAAAACTTCAAAGAAGGTTAACATTTTTATACTACATGAGTAGTAAAAGATAATCATCAATCTTTTTTAATGCTTCCCAATATTGTACTTTGATATAGATTTGTATTTCAGGAGATAGGGTGGTTATTGAGCCAGGTGTATCATGCCAAAAATGTCATTATTGCCTTCAAGGTCGTTTTAATCTCTGTCGAAAATTCGCTTTCATAGGAACAGGTAATCGACCAGGAGCACTAAGTCGATATCTTGCACATCCAATGAATAATTGCCATAAGTGAGTTATAAAATATTTAACATGTCTATACTTATAATATATTCGAAAATAAAATGGAATAATAATAGTTACTATTTTTATTTATAATTATGAATATTTATTGTAGGATACCTCAACACATTGCACTAGCCGATGGAGCTATATGTACTGGATTAGCTTCAGCGATTCATGCATGTAAGAGAGCAGGTTTACATAAAGAAACTAATGTCGCAATAATTGGCACGGGTTTTACCGGTATCAATCTAGTATTAACCTGCAAGATAATGGGAATTAAGAATATTTTTGTAATAGGTACAGTATTATTTCTGAAATGCTTTTTACATTACTTACCAAGCTTTACTACCTACATACTTGTGTACAGTTACGTACATAACTGAAAACACTTTTTTTTATAAAGTTTTCTTCAAATGAATCGATGGAAAATTTAAGACTGTACTGGTATGAAGTACTCAACAATGCTTTCTCTCAATGCGATTCTCACTTTTTCTCAATAACAAATTTTCTTCAAAGTTAGACTCTTTACTTGAACAAAACACGAAGGTTTTTTTTATTTGAGGGGGATCTGAGACCTTATTTTGTGTCGAAAGCCTAAGTAACGTCATCTCTATCCCAAAAACCCTATAAAATGTCTGCGCGGCAGACACCCAAGGCGAGATGACAAGCGGGTGACAAACAAAATGAATAATAATGCAAAACAAATGAAAACGAGACTTACCCTTTGGTGACGGTGAGTGATGAAGGGTTGATGAGGCGAATGGCGGACTGAGAAAGGAAGAGATGGCGTATGTGTGTGTGTGGTGTGCGTGTGTGGCGAAAGAAAGGAACTCAGGTGAGCGTAGAAGGATTGGAATGCTTCTTCAGAAGCGGATGATGCCGTTGTTGAAGCGGCAGGTGATGGCGAGTCCACTAACGTGCAGATGAGATAGCCTCGTGAAGATGATGGAGAGATGAGTATTGGTAATCACCGAAGAGTCAATGTTAATAATTAACACGACGAATAGGCGCGAATAAGGCGATACAAAATTTAAAGGCGAAATCAACAGTACACCACAGATTAAGAAGAAGCGGTAAAACTGAGGTTAGCTAGACGGGCGACAGAAGAAGAGAACGGCACAAACACTGTTATCCAGGCGAGATACAGAAGACAAGTGAAGAAATTTTAGAGGAATAAAGAACGTTTGAAGGGTGTGGGAAACTAAATAACGCGCGAACTCCGAAAGATGAAAGTGCCGACAATCCCACCACCAAGAGAGAAAGAGAGGGAAAAATAGGGGGAAGCGTGAGAACGAGGCGGACGATGAAGAAAAGGTAATAATAATAATCTGGAAATGGCAAGGGATTAACAGTAGTGTGGTATTAAAAGGGCATAAAGGCGAAGCGGAGTTAAGTGTCAAAGGTGCCGCGACCTAACAAAATTAG